>JAQIXD010001723.1:0-13351 GCA_034699985.1 Minunthozetes semirufus | reverse complement strand
ACATTTGGTGGCATATATTGTATGGGAGGAACGAGTGGTCCAGGAAAAGGCCATAACTGTGGTCTAGGATAATGTAATGGTGGCGGCTCCATAGTTGATGAGTTAGGTTGAATACCAACTCGAGAGTTAGCCACAGCAATACTCCTGGCCATTGGTGCTCTCACAACCATTATCGGTCGCCTTAAGCCCATCCCTCCAAGTAATCCCTTCACGTTTGAACAAAAGTTTGAATAAAATATTATTTATTAAAAATTAATTAAAAATAATTATTGTATTACAGGTCTGATGCCTCTGAACATCATAAAGGCAGGAAGTCTGAATGCTGCCATTACCAAAGCTGCAGTTAGCAAGCTGACAAGAGGAGCCTTGAAGAGCAAAAAGAAATAATCAAGATCAACATTAATAATTTTAAATTATATTAGTAAACACTTACGACTGTCATTCTCTATGTATTGATTTCATTTGAATAGTGATGTTATGGAAGATATTCAATGAATTACTCTCTTCTGATGAGAAAATGAACTCAAAATAGGAACTGAAATAAATGTATGAAATGACTCAATGAGTGATCAATTTTCGTGACCAGAAAACGGTGGGAACACATATTCAGGTCTGATATAAACACAATTGTCATTCAATTACAATGCAATTCAAGAGTCAATTAATCTAAAAGATCAAATCAACCGTAAGTTGTGTCCGATTTTGTTTGGATGGCTTTTCAATTATTAATGAATTGCAAATTCTTTCCATAGAATGACCTCAACTAAAAAATGTTTAAAATAAGTCAATGATTATATTTTTCATTTGATTTATTTGGAAATAATATAAAAATACATTTAATTTAATTTTAATAATAATTTTATACAAAAATAAAATAATATGAATTCATTTAAAATAATTAATATCACAATTAATGGGTCGAAATAGTCTTTTCGATCCAATCGGCATAAGTGGACACTTTGGTGAACACATCAGGTATTCCGGGCAGAGCGCAGGGTCTTCCATATGAAACAATGCCGACCTGATGCCAGCGACCATCTTCAGCCTGGCATTGAAGAGGCCCACCTGAGTCTCCATTGCAGACAGATTTGCCTCCTTTTACTAAACCACCGGCGCATACATTTTGAGTTTCATTGAAGTGTGAGAATTGCTTCTTGCAAATGGCATTATCGGCGAAAGGTTCGTCAACCTTCTGAAGAACACCATTGAGGGGTCGCTGACGGCCTGGTTGATTTATAAACTGTAGTTTAGATTATATTCAAACTGAGGAACAAATCATGACTCACGAGTATTAATGAATCCGAAACCACTGGCAACGCATTTGTTGGTCAGTTTGGTCTCACTTCTGGCCAAACAAATAGGACTCAAATGTTTGTGCTTTCCGTTGAAGTCAAGGCTTTCATTCAGTTTTACTAAAGCGATGTCATTATCGACAGTGAATAGACTGATAACAAATTTTTCGTGGGGTATAATCTATAACCAAATTAACCACATTGTAGTTTTAAATTCACTAGAATTTAGTCATTGATCTTACCTTTTCTACGAAAATGTTAACTTCTTTGTCCTCATGAGCTGTAAAGTTATGGACTCCTAACCGTACTTTCAGAGTGTTTTCTTTCCTCAGATGAATACAATGACCGGCTGTTAGTATCCATCGCTCATTAATGATAGTACCCCCGCAAAAGTTATTTGCATCGGCAATAACCTTGTTCTCGACGGCCAAAGTTAAGATGATTTGCCATGGGAACTCTCCTTCAGCCGCATCCACGCCACCAACAACTCGCCAATCAGGTCGAGTGCTGTTGAATGACTTTCCGCAAATTTGGGAGAGCGGAGCCCCATAGGCTACTAGGAATAGACTGAGCAAGGTTACTATTTTAATAGCGCTCAACATTTTTGTCAGTTTTTTTTGCTGGTATTCTTGAATTGTTTTCAAATGATTTTGTGTCTCATATTTATACCAATTTGAGAACCCATGGATTTCAATATCTAATTGTGAGAACAAAAATCTTTTGATAAGATATAAGAATTTCAGAAATCTTTTAATGAAATTTCATTATTTGATTTCAATAGAGATCACAAGTTTGTGCCAAAACTCTTTGGGAGTCATATTTCCTAATAAATAGAAATCATACCTAAGATATGAAATAGTATTTGTAAATACAAACACAGGTTAATGAATTATCTCTTTTAGGTCTTTTAGTTTGATAATTAATATCACATGAGTTACAACTAAATCTTTGTTAATGATTAAAACTTAGAAGGAGACTATTTCATTTAATCATCTTTAAAATGTCTTGATAAAATGAATATCTGTGATTTCACCCGAATGGTTAAATATATTGTGTTTAATCCTGGTTTTTTAGATAACACAATTTTCTTAATTTAATTAAACCCGTGTCTTAATAAATGGTTATTTGGTCTAAATAGTGACCATTTATTGGTTATTTAAAAGTCAAAACATTAAATTCCATTCAATTCTTGTACATTCAATTAATTACATAGAAATTTAAGAGTATGGTATATTTTATTGGTATATTTGAAAGGTTTCGAGTCTTGAATTGTTCAGTAAAGTAAAGATAAGTACTATTTTAAGATTAGATATGAGTATCGGATTAATTTGTTTATCATCCGACACGAATCAGATTCGATCCTATCTTCGTCTCTATTTCAGATGGAAGTAGGGTTGTCTTGACATGATAATTGCCATGGTCAGTGCCATTGTTAGTGCCATTTTCAGTACTATGGTTACTGTCATGGTCAGTACCACGGTCACCCGATAATTCATATATAAGAAGAGTTAAAGTACCCAAAAGACCAATTGTTTTCAAAATCAGATTCCTATTGATGCGAACCAAACCAAAGATGGTTAAACTGAGTTCACTCTTCTCCATAGTCTCAGCCAATAGTTTGAACTGTAATTAAAGTATTTTAATATCACTTGAAATTAGTCATTGATTTCATTTTGAACTTACTTTTTGACTCAATTTCTGCGATTGTTTTTCATTTGAGACGAAATTGAATTTTATTGAAAGCGACAAATGATAGAGAAGTTTAGTCAGTCTTTTCAGGCTATGGTTGACCGAAGACAGTACGGAAAGGGTATAAAATAATAGAGTTAAGGGAAAAATAATTTGCAAAATGCTCGCGAACATATCCCAATCCCAATCGTCACCAAACACTTTCCTCATCAGATTTGGACTGAGAGCCAGAATCGCCCAAAACATCATAACAGTCATAAAGCCTGCGATTTGATTGAATATATGGTCAAACTTTTTCACTTGAATTACATATGATTTAAACCAAATTTGGATCAATTTCGGTGACTTTGAGTCTGGATTACTTCCTTTGTTTACTTCTGGTATTAAATCATTCTTTAGATATTTGACCATATTTTTAACCTTATTCTTAAATATCCAGGAAAAGGTTATATAAAATGTAATGGTCACAGAATAAACCAAAATATCGATCCACATAATTACGTAAATCACAATATCATATATTTGTCCAAATGTAATGATTTGTGTCTTGCTCAAAATGTTAGTTGAGATGCCCCAACTTATAGAGAAGAACACCATAAATATAAAGATTTTGATGGTTCGTCGTCTGGCCTTGCTCCTTTCTCTTCGCTTCTCGATTTTATCCAATTGATGGCCAATTTTAGGCTCCACATCAATAGCGTTCAATAAATTGATCAGAATTTGTCTTTTAACCCAAAACATATCGAGCGCTAAAATTAATCAAGACAATTTCAATAAAACTCAAAGAAATCTGATCGTTCTCACCGTAAATGGCAGACACCTCAAGAAAAAGTGAGAAGAATATGAATGCTTTTACGCCGAATTCAAAATGATGCTTGTTCACTATGTAAATGGCCATATATAAGGCCAGAGCTGTTCCAACATTCAAGACGAGTAGCATTAGTAATGCAATCACTTGAGTAATGATTGACATTACTTGTGATCTTTGGTAGTAAAGTCGCCACAAACCTGTCGGTCCCCCTAAATATCTGAGCATAAAAAGGGTTGGCTTAAGCTTTGAGTAGTAGTTGTGGTCAACCCATTCAATTGATTCCTCCGATTTCGGGTCTATTTCGACAAACTTTGCCATTTTATGACAATTAATTGGATCTGAATTTCTTTGAAAATTAATTATTCTCTTGAATTCAGTACAAGAATTGAATGAATAAACTATTGAATTACTTTTGAATAAGTTATGAGTGAAAATAAATTAGCCAGGCTCTCTAATTGATTTCTAATTGATTATTTGATTCTAACAGAGATTTCAATTAAGATTAGATCTTAGATTGAATTTTTCAAGTTTAAGGCAAACACTTCACAATTGATTCAATTGAAATTCATTTTGTTTATTTTGCTATTCAATTACTATTTTACTTTATTCAAATTCAATTTACTTTACCTATACTGGATTGAATATAGCGATGAGTCTGAATAGCTGGTTCTAAGCTGGCTATTCAGACCCATCGCTATTTAATCCAGTATAATGTAGACAATGATAGACAAGGAGAGTTGAAATTTATTTGTCCTAATTTGTCTAAATAGCTATTTATTTATTTATTTTGGGATTTAAGCCAATAGTTTCATTTCAAACTTAATAAATTACCTGAGAATTAATGCATAGTTTAAAATATTGATTTTATTTATTGAGATTAATTATTGAAACAAATACAATGTTTAGAATAGTTGATAAATATTTTTTCATAAATCTATAAAGATTATTTTACTTTACTTCTGAATAAAACCCAGAAAGAAGCTAGGTTAAATGAGACTAGTATTTGACAAAACAGTTGTATCGAAAAAATTAGTAGTGTATAGCTTTTGAGACATTGCCTTTGTTAACACACAATTCATAAAAGAGCAAGCTCACTGTCAACAAAGTACCCATTGTTCTCGTTATTAGACCTCGATTAATGTGAACCAAACCAAAGATGGTTAGACTCAGTTCACTCTTATCCACGATAACCCCCAATTGTTTGAACTGAAACCAAAATAATTAAAATAAACATGATACTTTGGCCATAACTGATTTTTTATCTTACTCTGTGACTGAGTTTATCCGTTTCCTTCTCATTGGAAGTATAGTTGAATTTTATTGAAAGTGATAAACGAAATAAATACTTTGTCAGTCTTTTCAGACTGTGCTCGACAGCAGACAAAGAGGAGAGGGTGTATAGAAAGATAGCCAATTGAAAGATCAAATCTGATATCATAATGAACTTATTCTCGACCCAAACACCTTCGATAACTCCTTTCATTGTATAGGAGGAGAGACTGAGCACAGACCAAATCATTACCAAAGAGACAAATCCTGCGATTTGTTTGAATATTTGGTCGAATTTTTTTAATTGAATTACAAATGATTTAAACCAAACTTCAATCAATTTTGCGGACTTCAGGTTTGGATTCTTTTCTTCGTTAACTTCTGGTATTAAATCATTCTTCAAGTGTTTGATTATATTCTCGACTTTCAAACGGAAAACCCAAGAAAATAATATGTAGAAAACAATGACCATGGCAAATATTACAATATCAATGCTCATTACAAGTGTAAGTAACAAATCGACATAAAACCCGAAAACATGTATACCATCATTTGTTTCGATCACAATCTCAGACCGATTTCCATTTCCAGTTCCATTTACAGCCAAAAGTCCTGTTATATTGATTGTCTCGGTTAGCAAGATCACCGTAATTAATCCAACTCCGGTGCCCAATGAAAAGAAGATCATTAAGATAATGAGTTTGGTCGTTCTTTTCTTAATTTTATATCTTTCTCTTTTTCGCTGTTTTTCATCGATTTGTTCTCTGATTTTAGGCTCGAAATCAATAGATTTCAACAAATCTTTCAAAACATGTCTTTTATACCAAAACATATCTAAGGCTTTACCCGAAAATAATTTTGAAATTACATTATATTGAGCACAAATACTAATATTATATTATATTGAGTTAATTATTAAAATTATATTTTATATGACTCACCGAACACAGCCGTAAGATCTGTGAATAACGCAAATAATAAGAGATTTTTGTTAATTAATTGATCTTGGAATGTAATCTTAATTGTCATATAACAGCCCAATACTGTTCCCACATTCAAAGCCAAGAGCATTAGGAAAGCGGTAGTTTGTGTTACGACTTTCATGAGGTGTGACCTCTTTGAGAAAGGTCTCCATAGTCCTGTCGGTCCGCCTAAGTATCGTAGCATAAAAAGGACCGGCTTCAAATGAGAGTAATAGTTTTGGTCAATTGTTTCAAATGTTCCATCGGAAGAGTTTAAGTCTACTTCACAGAACTTGTACATTTTCTGCCAACAGTCTAACAGTTCTCTAGCCTTTAGAATAACTAACTCAAAGTCAAACCAATATTAATATGAAATTTATGCCTAATATTAGTAGATTTCTACTTAAATTGACCTTTCTCTAAATAAATACTCAATTATTGTTAAGTAAACATCAGATTTCAATTACTATAATATGCTATGGATTTGAATAAAATAATATGATTTGCATTAAAACACTTCAAATTGAAAATTATTTACTTATAATTGACTAAATTGAATAAAATTATAAATTTTTATATTAGCTAGATAGAAAGTGGATAAACTTGTAAAAATAAATATAATTATCAAACAATATCGCTAGAATTAATCCTATAACCAAGAATAATTATGATTTATAGATTCTTTTAAAAATATGCCTAGGCACTAATAAACGTGCAATTTAATTTATTATCAATTGAGTCTAACACAAAATTTTCCCACTTTGTTGAAGTGAAAATATGCCATTATATGTATAAATAGGCAAAGAATGAAATTTGAAACTAAATAGTTTATTATAATTTTAGCGGATTTACCGAAAGCTAATAAATAAGTGTTTAGGAAGTCATAAAAGTTAGTTCGCAAACAGTCTGTGGTCTAAACCTGTGCTCTAAACCACATAACAATACATTTATGTTATTATTTATCAAAGGCTTTGGTCTAACTAATGAACCAAACGATAAGATAACGGAATAACTATTCCTATTAAAACCAAAATGAAAATACAGTATTGGTTTACACATAACTGCAATTCAATTGTTTGTTTGCTATATTATCAGTGTTTTTGTATTCAGGGTAAGTCTTGTGCATTTGGAAAAATCGGTACCAAACAAGTCTAGTATCACAACTACCGCACGAAATGTGCTTTAATTCAATTCAATGAAATGTTTTCGTGTTTTTTCAATTATGTAATAAAATGAGTTTGACTTCAAATATGTGATGACATTGAATGACAAAACACAATATGACTTCAAATAGCAGTAATAGTTTGATAGTTGACTCCAAATATCCGAAAATCGATATACCATTGGTCACAGTCTCCCGTTTTCTCATCGAAAAGTTGAGATTTTACGCCAACAAAACTTTCCTGGTCATTTTGAAAAGTTTTCTAACTATTTATCATGGTGATTTATTTTTGTTTTCTCTTTCAGATCGAAAATGAGACCAAAATTTCGTATACTTTCAATGAAGTGGCGAACGACAGCTTACGTATGGCTCACGTCCTGTCCAATAGTGGCCTAAAAGAGGGACAACACTTTGGTGTTTGCGGTCATAATAATTATGAGTTTATTACAACACTTTTTGGTGGTCTTATTGTCGGTGGAGTTGCCGTTCCTCTCAATCCTAACATAACTATCGGTAAATAACTTTTTTGTTTGAAGTCTTGAATTTAAATAAAAATTAATTTCAGAGAGAATTTCAAAACTAATTAACGAAAAACAAATAAAATTCTTGACGTTTGCGACCAGAAATCAAAAGTCACTTTCAAAGGAAACCCTAAAAAAGTTTAATAAAGCAGTAAAGGTATGAAAAATTGTTTTGTAATACTTCTAAAAATGTTTTTACTCCAATTGCATAACAAACTCATGAGTTATGACTCATAACTCATTTGTAATTCATTACTCAATTACTCATTCATTAAAAAGTATTTAATAATTCATTCATTAATTCAGACAATAGTCTCATTCAATGGAGAGCTCAATGAAGAGTCAATTGAAGACGAGGAAGGCTTCGGTGATTACCAGTCCTATAGAAAACCGATTACTAGTCATAAGTGTCATAACGAGTCCCATATCGGTGTCATTAAGTCTGTAAATTCAAAGGAAAAGAACTGTCTATTAGTGGAAACGAACGGCAGTTTTGATCAGTCAAAAGCCAAGTCGTGTTTCATATCAGACTTTAGTCTATTATCTCAGATCACAATCAGTTCACTGCCGGTCACTGGCTTTAACTGGACTTCTAATGACACGATTCTGAACACTACTTCCTTCGCACATATCAATGGTTTGTTACAATTGTTCTGTGCGTTGGCGTCCGGTTCGCAGTTCGTTATATTTGAACACAATTTACAAACAAATACCGAAAGTCTGTACAAAGCTATCGAGGAATGGAGTGTTAGCGCCGCCATATTTACGCCGTATGTTATTATAAAAATGATAAAAGAGGAACAGTTGGACCCGACAACGGTTCGCTCACTTAAAAAGGTGATTTGCACGGGTGCTTCTATGCCTAAAAATATTGGACACAAATTCATTGATAAGTTTGATATACAAGACTTCAGACAAGCGTATGGTACGAAAACTATTATAAAACTTTACAGAATGATCAGAATAATCATTTAATTCTTCGAAATTTACTGTCCCTTTGGAACATCCTCTCAAACTTTATGTTCAATTCACTTAATTTTAAGGTATGACTGAAATTTGTGGATTCGCTACCATTGAACCGATCGGTAGCTCCGATAACGAGACGTGTGGAGTACCGGTGCCTACAGTTCAGATCAAAATCGTTGATACGGACACCGATATAGTATTGGGTGCCACACAAGTGGGCGAAGTCTGTGTTAAAAGTCCACAACTCTTCAACGGATACTTAAATGATGTCAAAACAGTTAATCAAAAATTCGACGATAAGTTGAGTGCTTTGGACAGCGATGGATGGTTTCACACCAATGATGTCGGATATTATGATAACAACAAGAAGTTACAAATAGTTGACCCAATCGATGACTTTATTCAATTCCGTGGTCTTCATATAAGTCCGACCTCTTTGGAAGCCATACTTTTGTCGCATTTCGCTGTTAAAGAAGCGGCCATTTTTGGCACTTCTCATAGGACTGAAGGACAGACACCGACGGCACTGGTTGTCCTCAAACCAATCGATAACAATAATAGCATTAAAAACACCGAAAACCTAACCCTAATGTTAAAGGATTACATAAATGGTATGACTTTTTTACAGAATTCAGTAATTTTGACATAAATTTATTCTTCAGATCATTTGATTCAACAAAATATTTGCGTCGAAGAGATTTATATCGTCGACGAAATACCGAAAACCCTGAGCGGAAAAGTGAACAGAACTGATCTGAGATGTTTTGTCGACCAAACCATCGGACTGATGAACAAAACAGAAGAAAATAAATATGTCATCGATTTGTGATTTAAATGATTTTATTTATTAAGAATTTATTCAATTATTTATTTAAATTATAGTCATATATTAATAAAGAAGGTTATATTTATTCGCTTTACAGTTAATTTATGAATGGTTAAATTAAAAATATAATCGTATAAAATCTTCCCACTGGTCTTCACCTGAGTTTAAAGTGTGCGGAAAATTCCAGAGTGAGTGGTATACCTGTTCTGGAAATAACTGAAGTACTTTTATATCAAATATATTTCATAACATATTCTCAGGACAGAGATTTTCAGACGAATTGATCATGGAATACAACTGAATTGTTATTTGGAAGGACATTCATTAAATCCATTTTAATTGAACCCTGGAAAGAGTTTAAATAAATTTTTTAAACATTGAAAAAAATTAAAAATATGTGGACCTTACTCTTTGTTGCCAAGTTATCTAATATTTGTAATTCTTGTAATTTGTCAAAATTGATAAGTAATTTATCGAAAGCTGTTTTGTGATTACAAAGAGATTATTAATGGGTTTAGAAAAGTATAAAAGTAATGTTCGTTATATCAATTCACACCAGTATTACATTTTTCAATTGATTTTGAAATTAAATTCAAATAAATATTAAAATATGAATAAAACTATTTTTGTGATTTTCATTGCAATCTCAATGATTGGTAATATTAAATAACTATTCAATATATTGGCTATGATTAACTCAAATTTGATTTTTAGTTGTGGCCAACTCGAAGACAATGCGACCAAAGCTTACTTTCGAAACGATGTGTGACAACACGTCTTGCGCTCAGAAATGCGAAGGAAATGGCTATACTTCTGGTCACTGCAAAGCTGGAGATATGGTTATGTTCTGCGTTTGTGGTGATTGTGTGGCCGACAAATGTAACACTTCCTGCGCTAAAGACAGCCTCAAAGGATTGTGTCAAGATATTACGGATGGAAAGTGTGATTGTCAATAATTGCCAATAATTTTAAACAAACCTTTTACAACATTTTTAATAAAATTTTTACAATTATTATTATTCGTGTTATTTATTACCACAAATTCGTAGATTTTATTTAAGATGGTTTTGAATCACAGTATAGAAGGGGTTTTTATTTTTGTGGGAAATTCCATTTGCTAGAACATTCCTTATTAAATGTGAATTACATCAGTTGTTCGAAGTTTTAGTTTATCATAAACTAAAGTTGAAGTTAATCAATTGATTGTTACTAGGTTAAACACATATAAAAGCCTGGCTTATATAAAAAGGCATTAATTAATCTAAAATATTTGCTTTGAATAAAGTTTTTTTTTTTTTGTGAAAAAATGAATAAAACAATTTTTGTGATTATCATCGTTATTTCAATGATAGGTAAATTTTAAAATTTATATCTCATTTATTTGAGCATTAATTGAGCATGCTTCTAATTAAAAATTAGCGATCGGCAAATCCAAGGTATTGCGTCCAAAGTTCACTTTGGAGAACATTTGTCGGGAAAACACTTGCACTGAAAAATGTGTGTCCAATGGATACACTTCTGGTCAGTGTCATGCTGGGGACATGACTGAGTTCTGCATTTGTGGCGATTGTTTGGCGGACAAATGTAGTACTTCTTGTGCCAGAGATAATCTCAAAGGTCTCTGTGAAAACACAAAGGATGGCAAATGTGACTGTAATTAGATGTTTAACTAATTTTATGTCAGAATTGAATACATTTTCAATAAGTTTTGTTGAAATAAAAAAATAAAAGTATTTTTACATAACTTTATAAAATCAATTATTAATTTTAATATTTAATCTAAAAGAGTTACCTCTTCTTGTCGTCAAGTTGTCTATTAATTGGATAATCATTGGCTGAGACACTCGATCATCAAGTGCTTTGATGAAATCTTAAGAATATATCAGAATTACTAAACTGTACTTAAAAAGATTGTAACTATAGTTTTGAATAGGTTTAAAAATTATAAAAGCTGAGATTGATTTCAAATAAATCTTATTTTATAGTCATTGAAGTGAAAGAAGTTTGACTTTTAATATGAATAAAACTCTTTTTGTTATTTTCATCGCTATCTCAATGATAGGTAAAATTTAAGGTGGATTTCCTGAACCCCTAAACAATGGTTAAATTTTATTTTAGCGATGGTTAGTTCAAATACAACTAGACCTAAAAAGTGGATGGATCGGATGTGTCAGACAGAGACCTGTACTCAGAAATGCGAGACCAATGGATACGCGTTTAGTCACTGTCAGGCCGGAGATCTGATGAGATGGTGTGTTTGCGGGGACTGTTTGGTTGAAAAATGTAACACATCCTGCGCTAAAGACAGTCTCGAAGGTATTTGCGAAAAGGCTAGTAATGGCAACTGTAACTGTAATTGAATGATTGCAAGATAATCCTCTAAAAATAGTTTATCTAATTTCGATTTCTATATAAACTGTTATCAAATAACTTTTGACAAAACAATTAAAATATTTTCTCTTATTTTGAAATTATTTTTATTTGAATTCAAATAAATGCAAACAAACATCAGAAGAATACGACCCAAAGAAAATGTAAGGTTAATCGATCCTTTGAACTTTTATTCCAAGATCAATTCGATTTGTCGTAATAGAAAATGATTATTTATTTTGTTTGGAAAAGGAAGGTCAGCATTGAAAATGATTTTAAGGATGAATGGTACAAAAAATTCATCTAGCTAAAATAGTAAATTCAGTTTTCCTTGTACACTTACAAAAGGATATCCTAAACATTTTATTGACCTGAAATTTTGGCCATTCGTTCCGCACATCCGTTCCCTTAATTAATATAAATATTTGACTATTTTTATCAAAATTCATATAAAACTAATATTTTCGATAAATCTATAAAAAAGAGCCGATTTTTCAAACAAATATTTATTAAATTCCTTTTGTCTGACATTTCAACTGTTTTTGAAATTAACTTTCACTTTCACACCAAAAGGTATGTCATCGAACAAAAATTATACTTTTATCAATTATGATCTTGATAAAATTTCAATGTTAGTCAAATAATGACAAAATACCCCCATTTGTTTCAATGTTTAATTAGCCGATAATATTTGAATAAATGATGTAATTTGATGATAAACAGAACATTTATGACACGAATCTATATTTTGGTCACAATTTAATCAAAAATTTCTCTCATTTAAAATGAAATGATTTCATCAGTCGATTAAATAATAGATTATTTTTCGTATAAAAAGACGATTTTTGTGTTCATTTTTTCATTAGTTTTTTCAAAACAAAACTGAATTACAGGGAAAATATTCTGAAATTATGGCTCATATCAAGACTTTTACCGCTGAAGCTCTCGAAGAGTTGAGGCAAACCATTGAATACTTGGCCGATGGGAACGACACACAAAACTCGCTTATTCTCCTCGGAATTACTGTGAGTTACTTTTTAAAATGAATTATTTTAATAATCTTTATCAAATTACTTTTCCAATGACCAGGGTGATCTCTCCAGAAAGAAGACAATGCCCACTCTCTTCACTCTGTATAAGGAGGGACTATTGCCAGTAAATCTGCAAATCGTTGGAAACGCCAGATCTGAAACAACTGTAGATGCGATCAGAAAAACAGTGGACCCTCACGTGGGACTGAAAGACCAGGCTGAACGAGCAAAATACGAAGAGTTTTGGAAGATCGTTCACTTTGCAAAGGGTAGTTCCACCAGTTCTGCAGATATGGTGAACGTTGAGAACGCTTTGAAGCCATTAGAGGCCGGAAAGAAAGTGGCGAATCGTCTCTTCTATTTTGCACTTCCACCCAGCATATACGCCGCCACCGCTAAGGCTATCCACGACTCAGCCGTCTCTAAGACGTGACCAAAACTCAATTAATCTT
>JAQIXD010001722.1:0-13362 GCA_034699985.1 Minunthozetes semirufus | reverse complement strand
AATTAAATCAATAACAAAACCAAAACTAAAAAGAGCTGTTAATTCAAGTAAAAACGGCTCAGAATAAACTCAGAATAAACTCAGAATAAGCACAGAATTGGCACAGAATTGCTTTTATTTATTTTAGTCAATAAATTGTGTAGAGTTTAGTGAAAACCTGTATTACATTTCAAACAAATTTCAGACTTTATTTGCATAATCGATGTGTTTATAACATTTGTGCTAAGAATCGTTTGTGCAGAGGGAAGGGTAGGGAAAGGGTGGTGAATGGAAAGCCTATTTTGAGCCGCTTTTATCATCAGAATGTATTGCGAAACAAAATATCCGATTATTTAATAGACTTTTTTCGGGAATAAAATTGGTTTTCGTGAAATGAAAATAGAAATTCAAAGCCTATCCCAGGCTTTGTATCCAAGATTAAATAGCTTTTACCGGATTGTATCCGAGTATTTATTCAGAAAAATAGACTGAATAAATTGTATCCGGGTATTAGCTTTCTCGGAGAATATTCTGCACACAATTTGTTTGCCATTTATTCACAGAATATTCACCAGAATTCTAAAGAATATTCTGTTCGGCAAAGAATTCACGTTTAATATTACGTTTAAAATGTAAATGTTTATAAAAGTGTATAAATGTGCTTGCACATTCAAAGACTAGACGACAAGCACATGAATTATTCATCACCTCTTTGTCTATAATCATTGTTTTTGGAAATAATGGGCTCTAAAAATACCCATTGTTTTCATGCGAAATGAAAAACACATTTAATGTAATATTCATTTCGAGTACTCATCTAATGGTCGGTTCGTCTGAAAAACGGCTAAAAATACATTTCAAGTTCAGTTTGGGGCCAAAATTCTTGGAATTAGATAATTGAACTAGCTCAATTACACTTTTCGACAACAAGAGATACATTTTCTAATTGATTCTTGGAAAGTAATCGTTCAAAAAACAAAACATTTATAATTGATTTGCTTCCAAACAAAATTGGATGCTCAAGATCACCACCATGTGTTTTACTTCTTTTATTTGAGCAAATCTAATAATTTATTTTAACAAGATAAAATTAAAATTATTCAAATTATATTCAAATTATGTTTGAGGGGGTGGTAGTAACGGAGGTAATTAAAAAAACTATATAACCCTTACTATTGGTGCAAAAATTACTAATAATAAAGACATTAAAAGTGTTATTAAATTTGTTTTTTGTGTTTTCTGAGTGTAATTTGAAATTCAGTTCACGAGTTAATTAGATTTTATGTGTGTTTTGTTTGTACTCGAATATTACGGCATTAGAGCCTATTGAACGGCAATCAATTATCCGGTTCATCAATCTCCTGGTCAAACAACTTTTGGCCTTTTGTTCTCCAAAAACCCATTCTACTGTCAGTGTTTTTGTTTCGCCAGATTTTTCACTCAGAATAGCACAGAATAACAAATATTTTTAGTGTTATTAGAGATAAACATAAAGGAAACAAAAACACTAATATTCTATGCAGGGATAGCCAGGATCTCAGCCATAAAACAGGGCTGACATCAGGGATAGCCAAAGGAGAAGATAATTATAGGAATAGGCCCTGAAATATTAGTCTTGGTGAATTTTTCGCTGAATATTTCTAGCATGTCAATTTTGGGCTTAATAATTTTATTCAAGCTTGCGCATCCCTGATATCAACATTAATAATTCATAAACAAATTACTTTTCAAAGATAAATCAGTTTATTATTTTTGACAACAAATGATTTGTGATTATAATTCTTGACATTTATTAAGCCATTGTATTGATTTGAGCATGATCAAATTGACAACCAGAATAAATAACTCAAACCGGAAGAGTATCATGCTTAAAAATTAATTTTATCGCCAAAAAATTAATCTTGGCCTTAACAAAACTGGACACTAATACCCAGAATAAATTCATGAGCATCTCTCTAAACATGATCCTGTATAATTTATTCAGTTTTGAGCAAGAACAAAAATGAAATATAATCATTAATCAAATAATCAGGGACAACTCAATTGGGAATAATATACTGGAATTTTACTTTTAAAGGATTATATTTGAAAAATAACCATGCTCATATAAAAATTAAAATATTCAAACAAACAAGATTATTCCTAAAATTGTAAGCTAGATTATAATTCTACCTTGACTATCTTAACTTGGCTATCAAATTTTCAATTATAATTTCAATCTAAAATAGTTAACCAGTAAAAGTAATTTATAGCCATTTGTTGGATACTATTCGAAACATGATCTTGCACATCGACAATTGAAAATAACAAGATACGATTACAGGTAAATCAAAATTGTCGGCTAAATAAAAATGGTTGTGCGCCAATTCTGGACCGCCTAATATCCAGGAGGAAAAAATAGGTCAAAGTCATGCCCACCACTGAGCGATGGGAACGGTATATAAATAATAATATCTTTACGTAAAAGCATATAAACATCGGATATAATTTGATTTCATCTCTTTATGTGTGGGTGTAGTCAAAGGCCATTCAATACGTTTATGTTCGGAATCAATTACTTTTATTATGTCAGCATGTCCTAGGTGACATTAGGTGATCTGGAACAAGGCTTTAGAGTAGGGTTTCGTGTTTATCCATAATTATAATTTGGAAACCGATAGCTTTATCCGGGTTCGTCTGATTTTAAATATTTATCGAGGATAAAAAGTATATTTTTTCAAGTAATCATGAAATTATTATATAATCTTGGTTAAAATTATGAGAAATTCCAGAATTTCTTGGAATTCGAGAAATTAATGATAAATTAGCGACAATTTGCTCAGAATTCAAATAATCTATTAAAGTTAGACTACATTTACATTGAGTTAGCAATTAATTAATCATTTCAAACATCCATTCATTTTATTCTGTGCTCTAAAGTGTTGCAAAACTCATTTTGTAGTCCAAACTCATCCAGAATTTTTCAAAATTCATATATTCGTCGCTAAATTTCTTTTTTATACACCTTTTCCAAGAACTTATGGAATTTTAGAATAATCTGGTAATTAATTCTCCAGAATTTCAAAATTTATCTTGTTATTCTTTTGAAACTAGTAATAAATTATTTATTCCATCTAAAAACTTGCAAGATTAGACTTAAGCTTGATTAAAATTTGCATACTTGTTAAATAGGAGCAACAATGTTTCAATTTTCCGCTAAAATGAGCTTGTTCAATTGAAAAGAATTATCCAAAATTTCACCATGCATATTAATTGAATTGACTAATTGATTTCAATAATAAAACCTTGCGAGAACTTTGAAAAGACCTGTCTTTTATTGTTACCATGTCCATTTTAATCAAGACATAAATTCATGGGAAATAATGTACTCGACTATAGAGTGAAGTGAAGTAATATACTCTTCACATGACTCTGTTGTTGACATTAATATAACTCATAATTAATTGGGAGAAAAAAATCAATAAACAAGGAATAATAGCCAAATAAAAACTGATCTTAATTATAGTGAATTATCGTAATTCTATTTAATTAAATATATGACTCTTTTATAGAATATTTTTCTATAAATTCACCGAAAAGTTCGTATAATTTGTTTTCAATTATGAAAAATGAGTAATAAATTAATAAATAGTTTTTTTCGTTACCTTTTTCATGAAGGATACAACACTGCTGGGTATAGGACCCCGATTCTGGCGCTGAGCCGACGGCGATGAGTCCATTTTGAGGCTGTGCTGGTCCTGTCTTTACCGTTCACTTGTTGTCAGAATATTTTTCACTTTTATTTACAGAACAAGTCTTCGGTTCAGAAAAAAAATTGTCCACAAAATACACACAAAAAAATTGACTCAAAGACTGATTGAATTTATTATTAGAGATAGTGTGCGGCAAACAGTATGTCCACTGAGTCTTGATGCAAGTCTGTGCCACTGACAGCGCCGTCAGTATTGGCAGAGCACAGGAATAAGAGCTGCAATTCTGTTGAGAATTTCGTTGATGTCTTGTCTTCCGATTGATTTGTATTTGTATTTGAGTTAAGAAATGTATTCTCTTTTCATACACCGATTGATGGCTTACTTTCGGTTTAATAGACAACAAAATTATTGGACTTTCAGTGCAAACATTTGGTGAGACAACAGGTTTATGCCGTTCCTCCTGTATAGCCAGAGCACAGGTATCTGAAAATAGTATTTCTTTTGGCACTGAGTTATCCCAATACTAATGAAATCAGTTTATCAGAGATTCGTATCTTTTTTCCCATCTTTTGAGTCAATGAATGAATTGAATGAATGAATGGAATATAATTTTTCTCTTGTATTTGATTCTTGGTTTTTATTCCGTCCAATCGAATCACGTGTAGTACCAGTCCTTAGGAATGAGTCTGTGCTTCAGATTCTGTTTGAAAGAGACGTATAATTCAATTATTATTAGATTTTTGTAATAAAAAACCGAATTTTAAAGATTTGTTTGCAAAGGACTCAGAATAGGTATTCATTTGAAAATTATCTACTCTTTGAGTGACTTCCCATTCAAGAGTCATATGCTGTTCATTTTCTGCATATTTTAAAAGCTCATATCAATGGCTATTATAATGAGATCTCATTGTGATTCAGGCATTAAAAGGAAAGCCATGACAGGAATTACAGCTATTTTTGATAATAATTGCAGTTTTGCTTAACATAGAGTCCATAGGAATAGACTTTAAAAACGATTCATCGATTTTTAAGGCCTTTCTATTCATAGCCAACAAATTTCAGTCATAAATTGCTTCTTAAGGGTATGGATGAGGAGAGGGATAAAGAGAGGGCTGAGCAGAGGCACGAAGAGAGCGGGAGAGAGGGATCAGACTTTAGGGGATTTAACAAACTTTTCACTTAAATATATCGAAAAAAAGGTTTCATTCAAATCCATTATTTGTATTAAAATTGTTGTGAAATTTCCCTAATCTTTGTTTTGGAGTTAAAATTTTAATTAAAATAATGCCTCCCTTTTATTGCAGGATAATCGCTCTTTTCAGCACTAATTCACCTTTTTTCAAATTCAGAATTATCTGGATTAAATCAGAGTTTTTTTTAATAAAACTGTGGGATTTATTTGAATTTTATTGAATAAAATATGAGCAAGCACAAATATCAAATTGAAATTTGATTTTCGAGTGCCTATTCAAAGCCTGGCCATAGATAACACATATTTAAAGGTGAAGATCAACTCGAAATTCAATTCAAAATTGAATTTCAAAGTATTGGGTCATTCAAAATAGATTGGAATTCAAGAGTAAATTGTTTTTGAATTTTTCGGAAAATGACTGATATGTTTGAGATTTGATATTACGGATATTTTTTGAATAACCTAATAGTTTTGTGTTTAATCCACGAACTCTATTGAATTTGTTTGGGAAGTGTAAGCGAGAAAAAAGAAGTGAAGAAAAATCAATTTTTCAATAAAAAGATGAAATTATTTAAATTTTTTGCTTTCCTTTTGAAAGAAATTTTGAGTTATTTTTTATTCAAAAAATTGTTTCCGATATTTGTTTGCGAAATGAAGTTCTGTTTTAAGTGTTATTACGGAAAACATCTGTTTATTAAATCACTTCATGAATGGTAACCAAATTGAAAAATTAGTTTCTTTTTCAGTTCTCTCCGAATATTTTTCTTTTGTACTTAATTTTGAATTCAATTTGAATTTTCCTGGAATTAGGTTTTAATCAAATAAAGTTTTGTAACGTTTTTTTCCTGGTATTTAAATGTCAAGAATATTCTTGACTTGAATTTTGAAGTATTTTCCAAATTAACGGAATTTATTAAAGAATATTCTGATTCTGAAGTGGACTTAAATAAGCAAAATATTCTGTAAATTAATTCTCAATATAAGAGTTAAGCATCACTTCCATAGCGGTATTTTAATGGCCTTTCATAAACATAATGAGTTTTTTCTGGAAAATAATTCCAAAACGGTTTTTTATATACCCTTAGGACTAATGCAATGTTTTTTGATTGCCATCAGATTTAAAATTAAATTTGAATCAAAGAATATTATTTCCAGGAACTGAACGGCAATTTTGAGCATGGTCTTATCAGTTAAATGTGTTTGAAGGCCAATTTATTGATATTTCTCCCCTGGGTTTTTCGCTCAGAATCGCTTTCATTTGAAAAGATAAAAGTTATTCAAAAATTTATTTCACAAATAAAGTGAAAATTCATAACAAATCTCTCTCTCTCTCTCTCTCTCCTCCCATTCCTTCCTCCCTTTCCTCCCAATCTCTCAAAATTAGTTAAATAAATATAAACTAATAATAAAATGAAAATTTATTTCTCTCTCAGCGTTTCGACAAAGAGTTAAAGCCTATGGAAAGGCCTAAAAGGCCGTCAATTCTTGTGCTGTGCTCTGGAAATCAAATTAGATTCTGTGCGAACGCATACATCCGATACTCTATAGCCGTAATGCAAAAGTATTTGCGGTTCCGACCCATCAAAAGACGAAATTAGATTATTTTTAGTAAACGTTAATCTAATTCATACCAATCGTATACAAACTCAGCCTTTTGTTCACATCGGTGGACAGGGATGAGCACTGGGAAGGTTATCCAAAAAACCACTTGAAATAGGTGGGTGAATCAAATCTTTTCTCCGTTACAGTAGGATTCTTTAACATTTGGCATCACGTCTTGTGGGTATAATTTTGTACCCCCTGTTATAGCCCAACACTGGTTTTAAGAGACTGGCCATCCCTGACCCAGAATTAACTCAATGTTTATAATTCTAAACCAATTTTTGTGTCTCTCAGGGGTTGTTTCGCTAGTTATTTGTCATACAACCAAATATATCAATGAATTCCATTATAAGAATGTTCACCTTTCAGATTCAGCTTGCACATTTTCACAAAGAATATAAGCCAGGATATTTATAATGTCCAAAGGGGTAAAAGTGGTACTTCTTTACAATACTTAGTAGTTATGCACATAAGCGCCACAATCACTGTTTAAAAGTAGAGTAATGGGAATAATAAGCGATATTTTGCTCATAATTTCCAAATGATGTCAAAAGAAAATCCCAGTTCTCGTAACTATAGTGTGAATTTATACCATATGTGGTGACATATGGCTCACAATCTATTATTGAACGCTAGAAATGAGCAAAAAAAGCCAAATATATTTGAGCAACATCAATTCATTCGGTGCAGAAGCCTGTGCTCTCATGGCTTTCCTTTCAAAAGCAATTCTTTATATGAGTTGAGAATAAAATCAAAAAATTTCTTTGGATTTGAAATCAAAAGAAAAATTTCAGTTAAAACTACTTTCGGAAACTTTTTTATCAAATTTTAATTAAAGCAAAAATAGCTTTCAATCAATGAATTGATGTTTTTCTGAGCTCTTTTTGCACGTATGCCTGTCCTCCCGGAGTGCTATCCGACGCCCACACCAGTGCTATCTTTAGCCTCTGACTTCACTCAAGTGATCGGTTCAAGCAATTAGTCAGTTGTTATCAAATAAATTATATTCGAGTTAAAGGCTTTTTCCTTTGATGAGTTTCCACTTCCTGTGAACATGGTTAGCCTGTAACCAAGATCATATTCAGTGTATTAATCATGCTTAATTATTTATGATTTATGGGGAAAACCCTTATGATATTTGAAGTATGGCAGTGATCAGGGATATGAAGAATATTCTGGTGAATAAAGAGTTCGGCAAATATTCCTCCATTAAAGTACATGTAATTTTCAGGTAAAATTTAACAAGATCAAAATCAAATTTTTTTTCATGCAATTTAATCTTGGTTGATTCAATTTAATCGGGGATAATTGTTTGACCCCCTTATTGGTCATCCTTGATATGGATTTATGGCTGTTGAGATGTATACCAATAAATCACATGGGTTTTCCTAATTTTCAAGAGTAGCTAGCTTATAAATGCTTGAAAAATCAGTGATTGATGGCAGTTTGGAGTTGACAAGAGTTGATATTTTGTAAGTTAATTTTGAGAAATTACAACATGAAAATTGTATTTAAATTAATGGATCATATATTGTAGCTGTCATTCAGCGCAAACCTGAGCTGTCAAGGGTTATCAAGAACAGTTTTGTCCAACAAATATGACTTGTTAAATTTCAAGGAATAATGACTTCACTTTGAAAGTTATCACGATTAAATTCTACGCATAAATAAGCAAGGTAAAAATTAAATATAAATTATATTGAAATAATTCGAAAATGTACTTGGTGATTATAACAAAAATCAGATCTCTTATATTTCAGCATATGAATAAGCGAGATCCTTTTAATAGGATGAATATCTGAGAGGACCACCTTGATCACTCTGCAAGCTATCTCATAAATCAGGCAAAAATATGAGACTCGGTTTTGACAGCTATTTGTTAGGCTTTTAATTGAATTTTTATCTCTACTTCTGTTTGACGGCAAAAGTATTCACTATTTTTCATATAAATTAATAATTAAATAATGAAATGATTGACACGTTTTCGCACAAAACTGTTTGTCTGTTAAGAAATTTATATCTAAAAGTTGCCTGATTTTCGCGAATAAACACCTTTTTTGGAAGAATTTCTCCCTGAAATTGTTGAACAAATAATTCTGAGTCTCTGTATATGAAATTTGTTGTCTCCTGTGCTCCGAATTTATAGCACAGAATATTATTTTCTGTCAGATATGAGACATAATATTTTGTAATAATAATATTTTATAACATGTTTATTATGTTTGAAGAGCAAGAGCATAACCACCACTATTTATATTTGCTCAGGAATTTTCCTTCGTGGATTTTTCCTTGATAGAACATAATATTTAATAATTAAACATGGTGAAAATTCTATCACAATATTGACTGTTATTTAATATTAATTACAAAAGAAAAATTATCATGGCATAAAATTCTACAAGATAATTTCTAGTTTATCGAATTCCCTGATGGAAAAAGGCACTGATTCATAATACTAACCCCTTATGGCTATCCCTGAGCTGTTTGTTGTTGAGCTAACACTCAGATAAGAAGTGGCGCACAGTTTATAGAAATACTAATAATAATAATACAAATATTTTTATTAAATATTCGGATAAGTTTTGTCAGGAATTCGTGTCAGCCCTGAGTTGAAGCTCTTGTCAAGTGTTTGCTTCAAAAATATGTGTTTTTCCCACTATTTTCCGAATTATTGAATAACTTGTTATCAAAAACTAAAATTGAGAGATGTTTTGAAGCGACTTTCATCATGATATTTATCGATTTTCCAATTGAAACATGGAATAAATCGTGCAGAATGAGCTTGCCCTAATTTTATTAGGTAATCCCAATCTGTAGATAATTGAGTAATAAAAGTGCGATAATTAAAGCCAATAATAATAAGGAAATTTTCGTTGGGTGTGAGCGGCACAGGATTGCACTTCAATTAGCGCAGGCATAGGCCTAGCCGTCAGAGCACAGCCATAATGTTCAGAGAGCTGAGCCACTGCTCTGACAAAACGCTAATTGGATCGGATTTTCGACTGTATTCGAGGCAAAAATGTTATCTCAATTCTGGCGGAAATAATTTCGCCAATTATTGTATCAAAAATTGGGACACAATTGGACTCAAAGTTCAAACTCTATAACAAAATAATAACTTTAAACGACTGATAAGTCTATAAATAACAAGTTAATTAATTTTGGAGGATATTCGCTGAATTTTCTGCGCTAGCTAATTGCTAGATGTTAGGAAAATTCAAATTATTAGGATAATAATGAGTGATTAGTCGTTAATTGAATATTTGTTTTGGTAATGAATTCATTAAATACAGTCTAATCTGAAAAGCAGACAAAATTCGAGGAGAAATTTTATCTTGTTTATAATGTATCAAAATTATATCTAGCTATATTATTATTATGTCTGAAAGTCTAGGCTATAATAATTATAAATATTTATAAGCTTATTGAGATTCATTTCAAAACTTCAAAAGAGCAAGATAATTCAATGATATGCAGACGAAATATGTGTAGGTAGAATTTAAGGAGACGAGTTAAGCTTTGATGGATTCTCAAAATTTATTCACCCAGGAGATCTTCAGTTAATTCCAGGAAAGTTTAAAAACAAATTCTAAACCCTTTTGCAATTTATTTCGAAATATTCCCTTTAAATATGCATGCTCATTTCTTTAAAAAAACAATTTTTCCAAGCTTGGTCATCTATAATTGATAAATAGTAATAATTACAGTAATATATGAGAGAAAAATGGATTTAATAATTAATACTGGATGTAATTAGAGAGTAACAATGGGAAATTATGGGAAATTGTGGGAAATTCATTAATTAAACGAAACAAAACGAAAATGAGAAAATTTGTCTCTGATTTTCACCCGATTATTGCATTAAAATTGAGACAAGTGGTCAAAAATGGCGAAAATCCAATTAAAAGTTGTGAATTTTGTTTAATCATGCTCATTTTGGTGAATTAATCCTTAACATGATATTCAAATGTAGAGCTTATCAGTTAAGTACTGAACTGAAGATAATTTAAAAATTATTAATTAATTTATTATAATTTGTTTTCCATTAACACAAGCAGTGCAGGGATGGCCAAAGGGGGTTACCCTCAGCAATGATTGCAAGATGATTACCCCATGCAATATAGTTGCATTAATTTGGACAAACCTGAACATAAACATTCATTTTTCAGGCAATTTTTGCTAATATTCAATATAAAATTCTGGTTAAAAATATTTGCAAGATTAAAAATGTTACATATTTTGCATGATATCAAATAACAAGTAAACCCAGAATTATTAGGAAATGTTTGAAAATCAAAAGAATAAAATCCCAAATCAAATGACAAGCTTGAATTACCTAGATTAAATTGATGAAATCTATTTGGCAATCAATTCAATAGATACTTCACAACATAATCATGGTAAAAATGTTAGATTGATCAATTCATTTCCAAATGGCTTATTTTTCTGCCCATGATTAATTGCTTTTTCAATTGTATCAGTGTATCATGCACATTGTTCGTGATAGAAAACAATTTGCATTGAAACATTGTTATTTACTTCGAACAATATAAAGTAAATAGATTATTTGCTGCGCATCACGAATACAATCAGCAAAAAAATGTATTATCAAAGAAATATGTTCGAGTTATTTATTCTTTGTTATATTCTGGATTCATATAAAGAAAGTACATTTACTGAAAGTTAATTTTTCTATTCCATAGTCTATAAGTATTTAATGTTTTGCTCCGCTTTTCTCCCCATAGACTCGATTCTGAATATAACCAAAAGGATGACCACATCTCTACACTAAAAAAGGGGACATTCATGCTTCAAATGATTCATCCTTGATTTATTTCGAAAATCTCTTATTTGTGCAGGCATATTTTTCCTGACCACTTATCCAGTAACAAAATTTACAAGGTCAAACAATTAATTCCTCAAATTACCTAGTTTATTTAATTAGATTCATAAATGGTAAACCTCATAAATCTTGATTTTTCTATAAATTCTTGAATAATTAAATTATTTGAAATTTAGCTTTAAAAAAGAACCAGATAGTTTTTCACAATCTGTTCAGGAATATTCCTAAAATACTGGTAACCTATACAGGAATACACTTCTTATGTTTGATTAATTGATGGCTAAAATAAAGATGAAAACAACGAGAAATACATCAAATAAATGATTAATTTGTTGGAAATATACAAAAACTTCATTCAATTAATTGATTTAATAATTAAGTATTAAAAATAATAGGCTCTAGTAATTTGTTCTTGCTCATTCAAGTGGGTTGTCAAGGCTTTTCGCGAGTTGATTGATTATCCATTTGAGAAATTCAATATTAAAAATTAATCTTGCTTATTTCAGCAGAATTTGTTTCAAGTACAAATCTATTAAACATTGGTATAGAGAAAATTCAGTTGAACATGGTGAAAAATAATTAATTTCACGAAGAATTGAATGGAAAAAATGTAAGTCAATGTCAGCGAGCAATACATGAATTTTATTAGAGGAGAGGCCACACATTCCGCTCCTCATATCAGATGATTTTCAGGCATATTATTGAATATTCTGTGCTCTTATTCTTGGCCTTCAAGTGGCCGACTATTCAACAGACATTCTTAGGAGGAAAGGACTGCTTATTATAATTATAGTGAATAACCCGATATTGGAGAGCCTGAGCGCTCTTATTCTGTGCGCTTCCCTTCAAGACTAAGCAAAAGGATAGCACAGAATAAGAGCACAGAATATTAAAGTGAGGCTCGAATTCATTGCATTATTGTAAAAAAGTGTTGTGAATAATACGGTGTTTGCAGAAGAAGAAGAGTAGGAATTCCTGGGCAGAGGAGTGTTGTGTTTAGGCTGAGCTCTGGCAGCAAATGATTATTATTTTGTGTTTTCGATGAATAATTCAATAAAATTATTGTTTGAATGAAATGAATGTTTTAAAAATTGATGATTTTGTCCCGAATAATAACCCGGTTTATATTGGAATCCCGTATTTGATCTGAATAATAACGAGGTTATTCAAAAAATGATGAGATATTATTTTTCTTGGATTGCGTGGCTTGTGTTCAAGGTCGCCAAAAATCGATAGATTAAGTTTGAGAAATAAAACTCAAAAGAGTATCAAGCTGATTTTCAAAAATAAAATAATTATCAAGTATAATTTATTTTCAATATAATCTTGATGCAAGTCAGCAAAATTCCTGGTAAATGTCTAAAAATGGATGCATTTAGAGGATGTCCACCCCTTGAGAATGTCTGCACTCATGAAAGATAAAAATAATCAAAAAGATTTTTATCGATAAAAATGAGACATTTTTTCCTTATTTTTTCAGAACTTTTATGAAAAAGCATTTGAGAACTGATTTCTTCGTCTCTTTTGTAGAGTTAGTTCTCATTATTTTGGATCTCATTCTTCATATCAGAGGAATATTTGGCTCATTAGGTATCACAGGATTTCTGCATAACTGAGCCCGTTGTTCGGCACAAGTAGGATATCGATGAAAATACAATGAGTTAGGTAAGGGCCGGGGTTAGGCAAGGGTGAGTTAAATTGGTAACACTCGAAAAATTGAAATTTTCAACCAGATTATTATCAATTTAAACTAGGTACATTAATTATGAGAATGGTCAATCTTAGAAGAGTGGGAAGACTATTATTGTTTGCTCTTTTCCTGGAAGTTTCTCATTTATTTCACCTTGTTCCCCCCCACTTTGACAGACCCTGGTTACCACAAAATTGGAATAAAGAAAAAGTGGTTAGAAAGTGATCAAAACGTTAAAGCCTTGTTAACACCGATTCTCTCTCTCTCTCTCTCTCTCTCTCTCTCTCTCTCTCTCTCTCTCTACAATTCAACGCCTGCTCCTTAAGAACCGAACCTATGATCTGAAGCGAGTAATATTATGAGT
>JAQIXD010001721.1:0-13365 GCA_034699985.1 Minunthozetes semirufus | reverse complement strand
ATAATTGAACACTAATTTATTCAAACTTCTAATTCACGATCAAATTCTGATTGTTTTCAAGTCTTATCACTTTTTTTGTCAAAAGTCTAATAATTTGCAAGTTTAATACTAAACATTATTATTATTATAATAAACTAATTGCACATATATTTGAGTTTATCGTCATCTTTGGTAAGTTATCATTCAATTAGAATCTTTGCTTTGATTACTGATTGAAGTAATAAATTAATTAATTAAGAAAAGTTCGCGCAAAACATCTGTGATATGAATAACTTGATATTTATTGTAATGTTTTAGAATAATTTGATTAAATTATATCTTTAATCATAGAATTGTATGATTTTGTAGTGATTGTATCTTGTTCAGTTGTTCATATTTGCTCATTCCTCACATCGATGTAAATATCCTGTTCCTGTACTCTAATAAAAGTTGTTTTAATAAATAAATAATTAATTGAAAACAAATATAAACAAATTGTTATCAAATAATTATAAAAGAGAAGTGAATGACATGTCTTTCAGTGGTTTTAAGAAACAGTTAAATAAAGCGAATCAATATATGAGCGAAAAGATTGGGGGCGCAGAACCCACTAAACCCACCCAACAATTCATTGAATTGGAGAGAAAGACAGATCTGACTAACGATGTCATCGAAGAAATTATAGTAAAGACAAAGGAGATGTTACATCCAAACCCAGCGCTCAGGGCTAAGGCTGCGGTCAGTTCCAAAATAAACAATAAAAAGGAAAAGTATGCGCACCCGGAGAGGGAAATGGGGGACACTATGGTTAAGTTTGGCAATCAATTGGGAAAGGAATCAAAGCTCGGACAAAGTCTTATTGAAATGGGAGTCACACTGAAGGAGACGACAGAAATAAAGTATAGTTTAGAAGATTCGGTTAAAAAGAAGTTTTTGGAACCATTGAATAGATTCCAGATGAGAGACATTAAAGACTGTTTGCATCACAGAAAGAAGTTGGAGGGAAGACGTCTTGACTACGACTGTAAGAAACGCAAAAAACACAAAGGAATCAATGTTTTCGAGACTGATCTCAAGATAGCCGAAGATAAATATGAAGAGTCTCTGAAGTTGGCCACAGTTGCGATGCAACACCTCATCGATAATGAAAAACAACAGATTTACCGTTTGGTCTCACTATCGGAATCCCTGTTTGAATATCACACCCAATGCGCAAATATCTACAAAAGTTTGACCACAAGACTGAAACGCAGAACAGACCCCAATAAGGCTCCAGATTTGAACCAAATTGTCGACAAGATATGGACCTCAAGTGTTGACAAAACTAATGAAGTGGTGGATCAACACAAAGGAGTTTCTGGTTTTATATCACTTCATTCACAGTTCAATAAAAGTAAGAGTGGTCTGAGTGGTGGCGGACTCAGTACTGCCACTAATTTTGTTAGCAATCAATCAAAGAGTGTCTCTAATCCTCAAAATGATTGGAGATATTCAATGAATTTTCAACAAAAGCCAACCCCTAAATGTCGGGCCTTATATGACTTTAACGCTGAAAATGATAATGAGTTGCCATTAAAAGAGGGGGAAGTCATTGAATTGATTGATAAGATCGATGACGACTGGTTTGAGGGAACTCTTAATGGAAGAATTGGTTTATTTCCTGTCGCTTATGTCGAAGTTTTGGTACCACTAAGTCATTGATAATTACAATTACTTAAAGACCTTAAACCAAAAGTCGACAGATTTTCACGAATATTCAGTTTTGGATTAAATTCTTGGATTTAAGTAATCTCTTTAAATAGACTTCAATTCTGAGCACAAAAAAAACATTTGAATTTATTTTCAAATGTTTTATTGAAAACAAAATTATTATTAAAATTATTTATTCTTTGATTTAAGCATTCATTAGACAAATAAAAATAAATAAATACTGTAATACAGCTTTGTTTGACCCTGAAATCTCTGGGGAATACCAAGTGATGACCAGATGATGACCGCATTATTGGATTATTGAATCGCAAGTATTAAATAAACGCAATCTTAATGTTATGATAAGTGAGAGAAAGTGCGCCAAAAATGGACCAAAAATGCATTTCTCGTCTGAAAAATATAAACAACTCATACATAGCGTACGTTTGAAATAACACAAAAGGGGTACTAATTATGTGTTAAAATGTTATTGAAGTTAATGTAAAACAAATTATGATTTTGTTTTAGTATTTATTGTTTGCATTTCATATGAAATAATTTTCTGATAAACAGACGAACGATTCAATCATTGAATGAATGAGTCTTTGATTTGAATAAGTGGTTAAAAAGTGGTAAAAATGGGGTTAATTAGTGCCGATTCGCTTAAGGCTAACACTCAATACTATGATAATAAAGTTAAGCTCAAAATAGTTCATTACTGTCCTCTCGATGGACTCGAAAGTGACCCGAAATGCAAACGAATTGTTGTGACCACCGATTGTTCTCTTCAGAGAACAAATGAAAGATATTTAGTGGTTGTGTTTTATGGATGTTATGCGAAGACACCATTCAAGAAGTCGACCCTCAAATTGGGACAACTCTTTACATTACATCGTTTCGAAACGGGTCTAATGCCCTCAAATCGGGTCTTCAAATGTAAGCCCTCTCTTGGATTTGATCGATTGATAATTAGTGGTCAATTTGTTTGTCTTCTTTTCAGGCAATGGACGCGTAATTAAGAATTTCTTTGAGGCCTTAATTTTAGTTAAATCCGAATACGAGCCGACTATCAAAATGTTGGTCAGTCTTCGCGAAGAAACGTTTGTTGCTTCCAATGACAACGAATCCGCTGAAGACATTCAGACGGAACCAATTAATGATAAGGAAGTGAGAGATCAAAGACTGACTCCAGTAATGAAATCAGTGAACGTGAGGGTCAATAAAAGAACTAAAACGGGAAGACTTTCTCGAAGTCCCGCAACGAAGAAATTGAAATTTGATTCCACTGATGAAGAATCTAACGACTCATCTGATGAAGAAACTGACACCACTTCGAAAAGATCTAAGAGAAGCTCAAAGAATAAAAAGAATCTTCAAAAAGAAGACAAAATTAATGGTTTGAATCGAAAAGTAGTTGAAAGTAAAGGCAAAACTGATTTGAGTCAACAGAGGAATAGTCAAAGAAGTTATGAATACAAAACTCTGTTAGAAGTCCACCGATTAATGCCTGTCAGCGGAAAGACTTATTGTCACACTTATGGTATACTTCGTTATCGAGACTTCAAACAAAATATATTATATTTAAGGGATGAGCGGACCTTCACTTTTACCGTACATATGAGGCCCGGGAACTGCACTTTCCGTGACTATCCGGCGGCCAAACCCGCAGATATTCTTAGGATTCATCGGATTTTATTGGCGCCAAATACTATGGATATCATATGCACTGATCCTAAAGATGTTGTGGTATTGAAAACCATTTAATGTTTTGTTTTAAACATAAATTAATTTTTATCATCTTTTGAGGTCTTCGAGGGTTTTGACGACTCGGAGTCCTTTTCTCCGATTCATTCGAGTCTTAAACCAACGTTTGAAGACTTCGACAAAAATCGAAAACAAGAATTAGAGGAATGGTTTGCAAATGAGATGTTAGAGAACGAGTGTTTGAGTGAAAAGAAGGCCACAGAGTATAGTTCGTACACAGAAATGGCTGTTCAGGTGTTAAGAGTGACCACATCTCGAGACAGATCGTATTTGGAAGTTTGGGACACCACTCGTCCCTCTTTGAAGACATTTAAGGATAAGGTCTCGACTTTTGATATGAATCTGAATGAAAGCGAAGAAGAATTGATTCGAATTATAAATGAGAACAAACTCTCGATTTTGGTCACTGTTTACGAACAGCACTCAACTGATGCCCAGAGTCTGAAACCCTTTGATTTTATTTTTATGTCAAATGTGAACATAAGAACAGACAAATACAACAAAGACTGTTATACTTATAATCTTCACTCTCGTTATGATTTTGGGAAATGCATTCGTTTTGTGAAACCGAACTCATGTTTAGGTATTTCTCTATTGATTTGTATTTAATTTTCAAAATTCAAAGAAATCTCTATTTTATAGGAAAGAAGTTTAACGCAAGAATTGAAGAATACAAAGTGATGTCTGCCGTTAACGTCTCCCATCACTTGACCGGTGATCAGTTCCCATCTCCTTCTTTGCCCATTGATTTGGATGATAATCAAAATGAAGTTCTCAGAGAAATACAAGTCTCTGCTCTCGAAAACGAGAGTCTTATGGACGAAGAGTTCGAACTTCGCTGTAATTTAATTGATTTCAAAGAATTGCATGAAATCTCTAAACGAAAACAAATGTATTTACCGACCGTTCGGGAAGTCGTGATTCCCGACAAAACTATTTTAATCGATAAACTTTTGAAAGAAGGGGCCGACAGTCAGTTGTATAAAGTTAAGGCTCGAGTCGTTAATTATATCCAAAAAGAAAAAGAGGATATTATCTCTATTTGTTGTTCTAATTCTGAATGTCTTCGACTCATAACTTTAAGACAAGCCATTCGTGAAGACCCACTCTTAATGTCGACCATTGAGTCTTCAACGGATCAGAAACTTCTTTTGAATTGTTTTAAATGCAAACAAAAATCTTCTCTATTAGTGTTTAAAATACTTTTGACTCTCGAAGATAATCGAAGGAATAAAATGATGGTTGAATTGTTTGGTAGAAACGCAGAGCTCTTCCTCAAAAGAACGCCAGAAGATGTATTGCATGAAGAATCGAACGACAATTATATGAAGGAATTCTTTAAATATTTTTGTCCCAAAAAATACACATTAGATTCGAGGGATTCCTATAATGTTTTGATTCATTGGGTTATTCAGCCCTTGAAGTTGGGATCAAAGGATATCTTTCGGTATTTAGTGAGGACTGGAATAGCGATCGAAACTTCCGACAAATGTATTGGACATAACCTAAACAACACTTGAGTTATGATAACTAATTGTAATGTAATATAACTTATATTATATATAAGATAACTATTTATATAAAAAATTTAAAGAATAGATTTTTGGTATAAAGTTTTTGCACTTTTTTTCATAAAACAAATCCCTTTTATATTAAAGTCTAAATGAATGACATTTTTTCAAAAGAAAAGCTTTAAATCAATTTCTAATATCGATCTCAACTTTTAATATATTTTTCTATAAGTCTTTGCTTTCATTGTGTCATTCATTCAATTCATTGTATTTATTGATTATATTTTAGTAATTTTCTGATTCTTTCTAATCTTTATATACAAAACTTTGTCTCAATTTTTTTGATAATTATTTTTGTCTTAAAATAAACTTTTTATTTGAAAATAAAACTCAATTTTGATGTTATTATTGTTCAGAGAATTGATAATAATTTGATAAAAACATTTATAAAAGGAGTGATTCTGAGGTTTTTGAAGGTTTGACTCCAAAACAGAATATCATTTAATTTATGTCCCGATTCTACTTCTCGTCAAAAATATCGACCAAAAGACTAGTTTTGAAGATAAGTAGCAAAAAGTCTTTTATCGCATATATTTGATGACAAAATTCATTGAATACAATATTTTCAGAGAAAGAGTCTCTTATATTGAGTTTGTATTCTTCTGTTAATATAAGCTGAGCTCTGATTAGAAAAGAAATATAATAATAGTTATCGAAAATACAAATTCAATTAATGGCAGAAAAGTCTTATATTGTATTTCATTTCGATTTTATGCTAAACTAAGTTCATCTCAATTATCGAAAGTAGAGAAACAGATATCGAGATTAGTCTTCGAGAAAACTAATTGAATATAATTTGGAATTCAATTATAAGTTGAGTCGAGTTTTTCTTTCACTCTTTTTTTCATTTGATGCATAAAAACAGAAATATATGGCAAAAGAATTCATTAAAGACAAAGTCATTCACTTAATGTTCAAACTTAGGGTCAGTCGATGAACAAAAGCAAAACGACTGACCGAAAGCTACTGTTTTTGTCAGTCAGTCATTGTTTTGAATTATTGTTAGCAATTGTTTCGGATGGCATACAATTCATCACTTCTGCTATTATTAACTACGATATAAAAGAGGCGAAACTTATATTTTGTGACTATTATACCACTATTATCTACATCTGAACCATATCTTTATGTGGTCTCTATTGGTCTCTCTCTTTATATTTAGTCGAATAAATCGTAAAAAACTTTTTTATTAATTTTAATGATTAATTGTGAATAACTTGTTATATAGTGTTAACTCAATTCAACATTAGATGCAATACATCTCTCACACAAATGTTGAGTTTGAAATCACTTTCAACTTTCTCTTTCTCTCATTTCAGTTACCATTAAAAACTTGATCCGTAAGAAAATAATTGAATTTCTACTCCAATGCCATAACATAACTGTTTTTCACAGACTTTTGCAATTTGTTTGACTTATTACTATTGGACTGTATTTTATGCATTGATTTTTTGGTTTTACTTTTTAGAAAACCAGATCTAAAGCTCTGAGTATTACTTCAATCAAATTTTGAGAACAATTTTTTGATAAATTAGGAAAAGAATTGACTTTTTCTCAGAAATTATTGAAAATCGAAAACAAAACTCTTAATTCAGAAGAATTTCATTTCGAGAAAATATATTAAATACTGAACACAACCGACAAAACATTAATCAAAATCATTCTTAGATTAGATTTAAATAAAAGTTATTCAAAGAATTTAAAGAATAATTGTTGACATCAAAGGAATATTTTCCGACGAATTAATTAATTGTTCTTTAAATTAAACTCAAAGTGAATTTCCGACAAAGAATTTCCACTTCTCAGACATTTCTCAATTGAATTGCATTTCTCAAGAAGTTTATCACAAATTGTAGCCCAGAATAACAAATAAGAGTATATGAGCACAGAATTTAAGCGTTAATTTTTGTATTGGACTCAACATCCAAATCCATTCACACTTTTGCCTACAATTGTTGAGCAATAGTGTAGTTGTGATTGAATTGAGTTGAAAAGTGAACTCCAATTGAATGGATCTCAACTTAAAGGTAACAGATGTTTGCTTCCAACAGTTTTTCCTGTCTGTGCTCTTAGTGTTCAATAACTCAATCATTTCATAACATCTATTTTTCTCTATTTCTAAACGCAATTATTTTTTTCTCTGCCTTTTGTCGAGAACTTTAAGAAATTGTTTTCAAAACAAATTCAACTCAAACTCAAATCAATTCTTTACAATACTTTTAATGGTTTTCAAAACTATTTTAATTTATTTCTTAATTATAATAAAAACGATTGAAAATTATGAGAAATAAAGACTTTATTAATATATTTTGTATTCTATTATATGATTTATATATTTATTTATAGGTTTTATGAGAATATAATTATGTGTTGGACTGAGTGAGAGTGATAGTGATCTCTCTCTCTCTATCCACTTATGTCTCTTTACTGTTCCAATATTAGGTCTTCTGTCGGTATTCGGTTCCAAAAGTCTTTCGATCAAATCTTTTGCCTGAGAATCGATTTTTATATTTCGATGAAAAACGAATTCTTTTTTTGTTTGCATCGAAACAGTACTCTTCCAGTCTTGTGATTCAAAGGGATATCTTTTATATAGCATACGATAGAGACAGACCCCCAGCGCCCAAATGTCGGCTTTAAACGTGTCGAACTTCTTAGTTGTGACCCTCCACTGAACCTTTAAAATTTCGGGAGACTTATAATAAGAAGTGCCGACCGCTCTGTTTGAAAATATGGAACCGATTTCCTCTTTGTATTGAACTCGAGATAAGCCGAAGTCTGAGACCTTAACGTCTTTTAAATTTGGGGCAGTCCTCGACTTTACCAGAAGAAAGTTTTCGAGTTTTAGGTCTCTGTGAGCGATATTCATGCAATGGATGTATTCAATGGCGTAAACTATTTGCGCGAAATATCTTTTGGCCATCGGATCAGTCATTGGTCCAAATTTGTCCACTTCTTGTTCGATGTTTCCCTCTGCCAACTCCATAAAGAGATAGGCTTTCCATAGCTCTTTCTCTTTGTTTAAATCTGTATATTTTATGAGGAATCTGTCGTAAATAGTGATGATGTGGTCGTGCTTTGCTCTGTCTATTTGTCTCATAAGTGTCTCACTTATGAATAACTCGTTTTTCATGGACTCAAAGGCGCGCTTCTGTTTATTAGACTCCAAATTGACTTCAATTACTTTGACAGCAATTGTTGTTTCAGTGCCGTCCGAACCATATTTAGTTGTCATGAAAACCTTACCGAAACCGCCCGACCCTAACGACTGATTCGATATCTCATAGCCCTTCTTTCTTAGCCATTGATTTGGTTCCCAACAGTTATCCTTTGGTAGGAGTATAAGATATTTGTCGAACAATTCCTTTTCGTCTATTTCTGAGATTGTCTTACGAGGAGTTTCCAAACTCACTCTTCGAGTTGTCGAACCTTTTCCTTTAGAACTACTGCTGTCTTTTAAATTCTTCTTCTTCTTTGGCTTCGAGTCCTTGTGTTCACTGTTTCTTAAACATTCACAACAGAGACAACTGCATATCCACGAACAAAATAATTCGAAACACAGACACATCCTTCTAATTAAGAGCACTGTCTTAAGTCACTGTCCAGAGGTTTTAACTTTAATTTCAATTAACCGATTGTCTGTCAATCAATGAATAATTTAAAACGCGTTTAAAACTTATGTATAATTAGTTGAAATAGATTTGAGGTACAAATCACGTGAGATATCACTTCAATGATAAATGCATTTCAATGACTCTTTAATTTGATTTCTGTATTAATTGGTCTAAAACTTGATATTTTTCATTAGTAAATGTAGGAAAATAAGATCTGAGAACTTAAGCCTTTGCCCTGAGTTTAATTGGAAGTGATTTTCTTCTCAACCCATAAATTCAATTATATTTGAGATCTTCTTTCAAATGCTAATTGAAGATAAAACTGGTATGGGTTTAGTATTTATGCTAATTCTTTAGGAATCAAATTTCAATTTAAGTGATTGACCACAAAAACTGTTGAATGAAGGCAAAAGTCTTATCATAATATGTGATATAAGTTAATAAATTGAGCAAAAAATATATATTTCTTTTGCAAGTATTTTCAATTCAAACAATTTTTCGCATAACTATTACTATAACTATATTTCTCTGTTATTATGAAAATATTAACCGATAGTAAAGTTATATTTGAAAAGAGTTGATAGCATCCAACTCATATCCACTGTGTATTGTGTGCTGGATATCACGCTGTGATGTGCGTCAGCTTGACTTGAATTATAATCAAATGGGATACCAGTGCGAGAAAAAACTAAATTCTGTATAACTGATAGAGAGATGAGTTTGTGAGCAAAAATACTTATTTGCATTTGTGATAGTTTTTGCGATAAACTCTACTATCATTTGAGACAAACATTTGTTGATAGTGTTTGTGACAGGTTTTTAAACTTTTAGACATTGATATTAAATATTATTTTTTGCTTCTCTTCTCATCCTTTTCTCTGATTTTACTCTTTCTGTATAAAAAATAATCCGATTTTGAGTTCAGAATTTCAAATGCATATCAAAATATTTAACTTCCAGAAAAGGTATCTTATTTTTTCATTGAACTGAACAAGTTTATGGCTAAAGAATAATTCTTATTCATTCATTTGTAATAAATTCTGGAGTAGTGCCGGAGTTCTGCAGAGTATTTAAAATTTAAATTATTTGAAATGCTTTTCGTTTTGTATCTCTTCTGTTGTGGAAGTGATATGAGTTGAGTCTATTTCACGAATATTTCAATTCTTTCATTTTTTGTTGACTTTATTTGATTCAAATTTTTCATAGAATTCAATGTTTCAAACAATTCATCTCAAAAGTCACTCAATTCTTGATTCCTGTATTTATTCATAAAGTATTTGACAATTATTTTGATTTTAAAATTAACAAAAATAACTCAAATTCTTTTCGATTGAAAATTAGTTGAATTGTTTTTAATAATTAATAAATGTTTAAAAATTTCATTCAAAACTATTCAAAGAATTTGTTTGAAAATCCTATAAATAATTGATCAGAAAAATTATGAAAACCAATCACTTGGAAAGTGATGTTAAGTCTAGATATCATACGATCTGATGTTATAACCATATTATGTGAGATTATAGGCTTTCGCTCTATTGCTTAACAGAAAATGAATGAATGAATGATTCAAAATCAATAATTTTTAGCCATAATAATGGTTTTGATTCGATTATCTTTGAATTTTAGTCGAGAAGTGGAGCGCACTTAAGGCCAGAGATAACTCTCGGCATTCACTCCGTCAGCGAATTGCTCTCAAATCGATTTCACACCAAAAATATCTGTGAAAATGTAAAGACAGACAAATAGTAAACACTTTTGAAAATTCAGAGACTCTGAGCATAAATGTTGCGAAAAAAAAATATTTTATTTATAATCAGATTATTTTCACATATATTCACACGATTTAAGTATTTATTCTGAGCAAAGTTGAGCCCAAAGTGATCAGAACCAGAACGGAGTCATCATTTGTTTCATAGCATTCAATGATTACAATTCTTATCTGACACCACGTATTGAGTGCTGATATCAAGAGATTCTGACCTTTTGTACAGCCCTTCGAAGTGTTGAGCCAAAGGATTCAAGAGTGAGATGAAAAAGAAAAATCAGGATTCATGTGAAACATTCGGATGGCATTAGAGAACTATTAAACTTATCTTTGAAAATATTTTTCGTCAGCACTTGAAAAAGAGTGCAAAAAGTGAACAAATCAGACGAACAATAAGACGGACCAAAGTTGGCAAAAGTTTAGCAAATCTCATGGTTTGTGTTATCGTTTGAATTTGATATAAACTAAAGCTCTTTCACAATATTTTATTGTCAAAACTCTTTCTTTGGGCTTAAATTGCTATTTGGAGTCAATCCATTGGTAATTGAGTTCTCTCTCTATATGTGATCGCATTACAGATTAGTCAACGAATATAATATTAGCGGCGGAACCGACACACCATTCAAATTGTTTGCCATCTCTATAGCCATCCACTGTTACGCTCTTCTAATAAAGAACCAGAAAAAGGAGAAATCAATTTGCAATCGACTCAACACAATAGCGATTGTGAGTCAAACGCCACTTACAAGTCTACACTTTTTTGAGTGAAACACAACAAAAATTGATGTTTCCCTCATATTTTGCTCACTATTTCATAATTTTTGCACAGAATAACTCGATTTTAATGTTTAGCCCGACTTTTATTCTGCACTTAAATATAATTTACTGTCTTTTGGTCTAATATTACAAAAATAAATTTCATTAAGCAATCAATTTATTTTTAATAACATCAAAAGCTAAGCCCTCTCTCACATAACAACAATATTTTAATTCAAATCCTATTTTTCTTTTGCTTTTATTTTCTGCAAAAAAAATATTTCAGAATCTCTTGAAATAAGATTTTTAACCATAAGAACTAAAGTTGAAGAAGAGATTTCTCTTTTTAATGAATCTCAAGACTTAAACTCTCTTTTTATCTCCATATCAATAGAGCGGAAGATTTTTATAAGTTTTTACCTTTTCTTTGCAATTACTTTGAAGACTCAGATCTTATTATGAATTGATTTTGACTTAAAATTTTTATATTTAGCTCTAAATTGAAATCAAATTAATTCCGAAATTTGTTGGAATGAGAGACATTTGTTAAAAGGACCGGTGGTTTTCCTTCTTCTCAATATATAAACGGATTAAATGGTATTGTATTCGCTTCGGCGCAAACTTTAAGACATTTCCCATTCGCTCTCTGGTATGGCTCTCCTCTCATCTCTCTCTTCGCTCCTCTTTTCGGTTCTTTTCTCTATTCTCTGTAAATTTGGTTTCAATATTACGGCACGTTTTGGGCACAACTTATATACCATTCCTTCGGCTCTCATCTCTTCAAAATCAAGTGAACTCTTAAAGAGAAAAGTTTGTCAAAGAATTGTTTTGCGTTTGTTTTCTCAAAACTTATTTTTCTCACATCTCTTCAGAAGTGTATTGTTTTTAAACTATCATAAATCACTTGAAGTTTTAATTAAAAAAAGGTAAAAATTTTATTTATCAAATATTTAATACTTTACTCATTCTTTCGAAACAATTTTCTTGTGTTTTCTTCTTTCATAAAAACTGTTATGCATTAAATCAGAGGAAAAAGATTTTTCATTTTTTCCCAAAACACTTCACAATGGGTTTATATTACACCATATTTTTAATAGACTAAAAGCTTCCTACAAAAGCAATGCCTCTAATATTATTTCATAAAATGATTCGGAACAGAAATTTTGTTAAATAACTTAATTTAGTGGAAAATTCACCGATAATTTCAATTTTATTTTGCAAACAATAATTTCTTTTGTATTTTAGACAAATGTTAGAGAAATTAATGGAAACTTTCAATGAATTAAAATTTTATGAATTATTAGAGAATTGAATGTATTCTTCACTTAAGATAGGATTTAGAAAATGTCTCGAAAGGAAATTTATGTCAAATTAAAATTATTATAAATGACCTCTTCTTATATTGAAGCAGCAAATGATCTAAAGCTCTATGAAAACCACTTTTTTGTTATTAATGATATTGAAAACAGTATTTCTTGAGCTAACGAAAGGAAAAGTGGCAACAATTGTGGGTAAAAGCAATATATCTATAGTTTGTTTGCAGTATTTAAACATTTGTGTGGAACCAAACCTAATTGAGTGCTATTTAATGATAAAAACACGTGAAATCCGGTGGAACAGGACTCCCTCCGGAGCTGTAAAGAATTGTTGACTTCTGAAATGATAAATATTTTTTACTCCGACTTCACTTCGATTCAATAGTTAGTGTTTTTTCTCGAATTTATTATAGGACTGACTGTAAAACTAAATTAACCGAAGTATCTCTTCGTAAATATTTATTTATTGAGTTAATCTTTTTTCTACTCCACTCTGATTCCACTCTTTCCACAGATTCCATCCCTTTTTGAGTCTATCCCCAAATACAATGAAAGTCAATTGTATTGAGTTTTTAAAAGCAAAAGTAACTCAAAAGTCAATAATAATTGTCACTGTTTTGGTCTTAACTCAAAGACTGTTCTTTTTGTGAATGTCTTCAATAATCAGAAACAATTTTCTCTAACAATTGCATCACTTTTTCATTTGTGTTGTTGTAGTGCAAAGTCAGCGGCAAAGAAGAGAAAGACTCTTCAGAATTGGTTCACAACACAACACTTGTGAACGTCTGATATCTGCGACAAAACTGGAAACCAGAGCCAAAACTACAGAAGAAATAATATACAGTATATTCTCAATATTAGGAACACGTATTTAAGGGAATTTCAAAATAAGGGAGGGATTTTTGCCGCAC
>JAQIXD010001720.1:0-13368 GCA_034699985.1 Minunthozetes semirufus | reverse complement strand
GACCACTTCATTGAAATTTTTCACGTTGCAATATGTTTCATAATATGTGGGTTTAATATGTGAGTTGAGAAGCTATATATTACATTAATTATTTTATTAATTCTAATAGTCGTCTCAATTACATGAATAACATATAAATTATTCATTAAAATCATTCAATAAATTCATGTTTGTGTCAAATAATATTAATTTATAATTTCACCTTCATATCAGTTACAGACAAATAACAGAAGTTTAACCAAATCTCTAATTTGAGACAACTTTTGTCAATGAATTCAATCAAATAACTGATCTCTTCACTCGATTCTAATGATTAGATTAAATCAGAAAATAATAGAGTTTTAAACCAATATTTATTATATTTATTGAGATAACACTCAATATAAAAATTTGGGACAAAAAACTAGGTATAAATATGTTTATACTCATAACGACACAAATTCAGAGGAAATTAACAAATAATTGAAACTTCACTTCAAAATAATTTCGATGCAATTCTATGACATTAATATTGACTTTAAAAAAGTGAATATAAACTGAGAAGCGATTAAATATTGTAATCAATAATAAAGTATTAATATTTCAAGGATTTCAAGCCTTCATTATTTATTTTCGTCGGCTTTTTGGTCTTCTCCGGTGATTATCTAAACAAAAGTCAACAAAGACCTGACGTAGAATACCATTAAATGAAATGGTGTTAAACGAAGAGACAATCTATAAGTGAATCACTATTTTGGTGCAAATTTGATGTAAATCCTATCAAAGTTCACTATTTTTCTAAATTAGGGATGAATTCAAATTGATATAAATGATCGCCTGATCTCATACGACAAGGTTTTCAAGTGAGACATAATTTGTATTCATTTATACCAAATTTTCTATAAGTATTTCTCTATTTTATGCAACAAATCTATCATTAAATCAGATAATCATTGAATTAGAGGAAGGGATGTGCGCTCTGCACAATCTATTTCTAGTTTGAGTGCAATGAGAATCAGTTTATAACTTTATTTCATTCATTTGTTCAATAAATTGAATTATTGGAAAATATTTCACCCTTTTAGAGTAGATTTGAAAAGAATTAAAGGTTGTGGGAGAGTAATGGGATGCTAAAAGTGGTATAAAACTATTTTATTAAAAATATAATTTTGTTGAACATCTCTGTTAAATATCAGTTCAATTCATAAAAACAACGATTAGTTAGAACCGAATGCGAAGTCATATCTAGTATTTAAAGTATTAAAATAATATATTGAAAACGTGATTACTTTTATAAATATCTTCAATAAGTACTAATTCTTTATAGTTTTTTGTAATTTTCGAGTAAATCGAAACATTGTCTCAATTATTAATATCAACTAAATGTTAATATCTCTTTATTATTAATTCAATCAACGCTTATATTTATAGTGAATTTGTTTGAAACAATTTTCAGTTTAATCAAAAAAAGTTGTAAAACACATAATTTTCTTTAATTACAGTTAATTAATGAGTAATTATAAGAATCGCAAATTGTGTTTGTCTTCCAAGTGTTGTCTAATATTATATAATAATTGTCTGATTGAATGAGTGAGTGATGGCATAAATGGCATAAATCTTAGAGTTGAGAAAATCTCAGTTATTGTGAACATAATTCGCAATAAATTAATTTTGATTAACAAAGAGAGAGACAAAGAGAATAACAAATCGATAATTGCTGTGGAATTGCGATAAAATCAGTCTTCGGTTGTGTTTTATCGACAATTGTCTTATCATTTAAGACCGCAATTACTTAATGACAAAAAGTGACGTCAAATAAGTTTTTCATATAATTTTAGTTTTTATTATAAGATGTTTGACTCAGAATCAGAGTCTCAATTGATTGAGTAGTGAATTGTTGAAAATAGCCGTACCGTTACAGGACTGGTATGTTTGCGCTACTGTATTGTGAGTGAGCGATACAGACGCCAATTATGATTGGGAGCGATAATAGACACAAATCAATGTCTCGATTAATAGAAAATGTGAACATTTAGTTCAATCATTAACTTTTGCTAAAATACATTCACATTTGAAAGTGCACTACATTTCACTGACTTCACAAGAATGCCATCAATTCTTTACTCAACACTTACTATAGATTCAAAATGAAGTGAAATTATGATTCTCTAAACTTATCTCTGATTCCATTATTTTTTATTGAATTTAATTTATTTAATAAATTACTCAAAACAACACAATATATGAAGATTTGATAAAAAAAGAGTCTATTATTCTCTTTATTATGGATTTTATTAGAGAATCAAAATTAATAAATATATTATTTTATCAAAATTTATTGTATTTAACATTAAATAGATTCGCATTCATTTCAATTAAGTGTTTTTGAAACCAATGAGTGATGTTTGGCGACAATGACTAACACTAATCGACTTCAATCCAAATGTTTAAAATTGTTTATCACTTTATTTATCATTTTGTCATCCAATCCATCGACTGTTAACTCAGAATCAGAGACTTTATTCTTACCACAAATCAATTGCTGTAAACCGAATGCGAAAGGAAATATTATTTTTTCTTTCAACACTACAAAGACAAATAAACCCAAAATAATAGGTAAGTCTTTTAATATTATCTTTAATTTTGTTAATAATAATAATATATTTTAATTCATTTTGAAAAGAGGACAAAAAGAGAGTTTACATAAGATATTTGAATTAATTAAATAAAGCAAACAAAATAAATTTAATTAAAATTAATGAATCAAATGTGATAAATATATTGATTCTGGTAATACATGACCAGAATTTAAAATTTTTCAATTAAAAGGTATTTTAGTTTTTAACTTCAATATATAGTTTCATATCTTTACAAATATAGAAATTAAGAAAATATAAAACAATCAAAGATGGACCAAGGGTCTTTTTGACACATGTGTTTTCTAATACTAAATTCTAAATGGTTAAAACTAATTAATATATAAATTATAGATTTTTATTATATAGAATAGATCTAATTTAAACCTAATTAGAACCACTCATTATTTTACTCCATTTTTGACCCTGATATTAGAAATTGCGTCATTATGATGTCAAATCAGTTACCATTATGTCCTCCCTCTACACTTGAGAATTATTAAAAAGTAGCCACTGATTTGGTAGCCTTGAACATCCCTGATTAAATTAAATGTGACTATTGTAAAGAGTAATTGATTGAAATCAATAGAATTCTTCTCAATTGCCAGTTATTTGAGTCTTTGAATTAACAAATTTTATTCTTTAAGTAATATCATTCACAGAATTCTCCTTTAATTCAATGAATGATATTATAGTCAAAGGTTTATGTCATTGATTTAAATGAGTAAATCTATTTTCACATATAATTAAATGGTTTTTTGGTGGCATATCCTCACATCCTGGTTCCTTTATCTCGTTTGCTTAAAGAATCCAATTGAGTGCTATAGACATGTATTTCAATGACTTTATTTCAAATATCTTTGGATTTGATTTCAATTCTCATAAATATAATACCAAAAGCGATAAAATTAAAGATTTGAGAACTGATTTATTTGAAGTATTAGTTATTAAAGTTCAGTTATTTATCACTCAATTTCTTTTACTGATTCATATATTTCTCAATAAAGATATTATTAAAGACATTAATTAAACTTTTAAATACTCATTGATTTCAACAAATATTTCTACAAATAAATTCTGCAAATAAAACCAAAAAATAAAATAAAAACTAAATACATTCAAGTAATTAGAATAAGCATCTAAGTTAATAGATGAATAATATACACATTTTTCGTTTCTGTGGGAAAATACATTCAAAAAATTATAAGTTATGAAACATAACGTGAGATATACGAGAGGATGTATGAGAGGATCAGGAGGACAGATATATCATTGTCTTTTCCATCTTCAGAGGCGATGATAAATCTGTTTCCATAGGATTTGGGTTAAACCCGATGTCACATAAAACTATATATAAAACACATTCTGTGAATGAAATTATAGAAATTGTTGGTTTTTACTATACTATTATATTTTCATCAACGAGTCTCAAATATCAATATAATTTGCATTTTTTTTATTTCAGAAGAATTAATGAATCAAATATTATAAATAAATAATTATATAAATATAAGTAATTATTTAATTAATTAAAAATGATTGTCCTGATTGTGATAATGTGTCTCTTTATTTCATTTCGAGTATTAATCGATAAAATACATCATTTGTCTGAAGAATAATAAATCATTAGAATGAAGAAGTCTTAGAACTATTGACAACTGAATTGATTGAAAAGATTTGATTGTCTTTCATTGGATTCTTAGTCATAAATAATTGTTTCATAAATTAATGAAAAATTTACAAATTATTTTAAAACTTATTCTAAATTCATATTAAATCTTAGTTTTGTTAATTAAAATTATAATTAAGTCATGACTCATGAACTTTTCGATATTCTTAATAGATCCAACAAATTCTTCGAGATTCATCTTAGTTAATAGAGATGATACTTCATTTGATGTAGAGTTAAATAAAGACACTAATGATAGTTCCTTCTCATTTAACATAACGTTAAACGATTCGTTTATAATCGCAATTAATGGAACTTTCGTCAACTGTCCCGACAGTAAAACTCCAATAATAGTAATTGCTTTGTATGAAAAACAAACACAATTCAAAATCACCAATTAATATGTCTGCCATCTTATAGTTTGGCCAGTCTTTGTCTCATTCTGTTCACAGCATTGGCTCTAACCTTAATAATTCTTCGCCGCAAAAAACCGATTACATTCAAGTTTGGACAAAAAGAGGATAAGGATTGCGATAGAAATCAATTCAGTGATAATTTGTAAGATTTTAATAAAACTTATTTTTTATTTATGTTTTCAATGATTGTCTCAATTCTTGTGAAAAGTGACGAAAATTACGAAAATCATAATAAGAACGCATCTATTGATGTGACAAATACTCTGACCCCTAATACGCCTTCAATTGTGGTCGAGTCTCCCAGTCCTCGACTATCACAGCCAAGAAAATCATCATTAAAGCCATCTTCTAAAAGTGTAACAACGGATCAGTTGAATAACAATTTTAGTGCTCATGAAAATGGAGCCTTCAATGGCACTGAACTCGAAGTCGTCAACGAAGACAACGAAGAAAAAGAGAAAATTGAAGAAAAGCCTTCTATCGGAGAACCGAGAAGAAAGTCAATCGTGACTTTTAGTGAGACAACTCAAGTCAAATACGGATGAGTGGGACAGATAAGGACTGTCTGTAATTTTTTTAGAACAGAATTTTTAATTGGAATAACATTTCATAAAATAATTTTAATATTCATTGAATTATTCATTCAATTACTCATTCACTCAAAAGATTCGGTGATTTTGTAAATATATTGTTATTTAATGTGATATTTGATGACTGAATAAATGATTAAATATATTCTGAATATTAATTAACTCAACACTTAATGAGAGCTAATTATTATCTGTTTATCATTTAATTATCATTTGATTAACGCATCGAATAAATGTCAGTTTAATTGATTGGAAAACAGCCATAACTGAGCCCACAATCAATTGATAGTTGACTTTAAGGAAAAATTTCCATTTATTTGAACTTATTTTGAGTTTTTATTTATATATTTATTTTGTTTCGAATAATTATTTACAAAAAAATGAAAAGAAATTCAAAATAAAATCTATTAATAAATGAATGCTTTTGAGAGACATTTGAGAGTCATTTATGAACTTATGATTCAATGATTAAAATAATTATAAATTATTGATTCCTTTATAATTAGGGGACAGTTATGGTGTGTATAATATGTGGTTATCCATCGGCTAATCGTTAATTCAAAGCTTTTAAATCACTTTTTGCTGAATTTGTTCTTTTTGTTGGGCGGCGCCCATCGAAGACAACTGTTATCCACAGTAAGTCGCGGTCTCTTGTATTGAGCGCTCTTAAGGTGTTCCTCAACCAGTTTCGGAGTAACACATATGACGTGCTGTCCCTTCCAGTACTTAACCATATTTAGACTCTGAAGTGTTCCGATTATATCGTTTTGAGTGATGGAAGTCATAGCACTCAAGTCTCTAATAGAGAGAACACCCCTAAAGTCTCGAAGTATTTCGAGCAAAATCCACGACCAATACGACCGATAACTCAATTTTCCCAAATCCGAGAGCGGCTTCTCTGGAGAGCCGACCGATTGCTCTAATTTTGATAATTCATAACTGAATGCGATTAAGAACTTTCCGTAACCTTTGCGCTGATATGGAGGAAGAGTCAGAATACAGGCCAAGTTATTCCCGTCCGGAGACTCCTTCTCTTTAGAGAAATAGCCGACGATATGAGCGCCGTGTTTATCAACTTCGCACAGAATATAGAACATAAAGGGCTCGACATCGAAGAAGAGTGTCTTGTGATCCAAAAACAGTTTCGCCAAAAGACATAAGTTTTGACAATAAATCTTATGGTCTCTTCCGTCCACTTCGTAGACAGAAATCGTTGACTTTCTGTATATCTCTTTTCCCTGCGGTTGACGCCAACAGCAGTCCGACTGATGGTAGCGATACGTCTTCTCGAGTCTCATATATTTGAGACAATACTCACAGATCCAGAGTTTCGGTTGTTTTCCGTATTCCTCAGGAAAGGGAGAGAAATACCAGCAGTCGATCTCATATTTTCCGAATTGAATTCTGTCCACATATTTAACTTTAGTGATGGCCTCGTGTTCTCTCTCGAGCGCAGCCGTCGTCGGATCCATTTCTGCGATAGTCTTCTGGATGTGATTTATTTCGTCGTGTTTTCGCTTCTGATTTCTTGTGATCTTTCTGTCGGTGCCATCGATTGTGTCATTTGGACAGCAAATGGGACCACTTTTAACCACTTCCTGCTCAGTCTTTACTGAAGTATCAGAAGAACCATTGGTTCGTCTGAAGTCGAAGCGATCCCTTTCCACCCATTCATCGAGACGTCGATTGAAGCCCTCGTAGTGGACGTAATACTCGTGTCTTCTGTTTTCTGATGAATTCAATCGCATTTCAATCACTTCCGCAGAATCTGTTAAACAAGAGTTTTAAACAAAACTAATTCAAAGATAATACAAAACAAAGACTTACGCCAAAGATTGTCCGAACGCCTGACCATAAGGTGGTCACCAATTTCGGGCTCAAAATCATCGGGTAATCCATTTTCATGGTCTTCCATTTTCTCTATCGCTGTTGACATTGAGGAAGAGATCAACAATTAATAAATCCTTTTATTTGAACCTTTTTTTAGAGATTAATATGAATTGAATCACAAATTAATGACAAATAAAAGACATTTTCTTTCACTTTTGTTTCGCATAAAAATCGTTTCACACAAATAACGTATCCCTTAAAAGGGGGTGACTTCACACTGATTCTCATTTAAAGTTAATCCTCGTTAATATAACGACTATATTATTTTATTTAAAATTAAAATCTATAAATATTTGAGTCAAAAACTAAAGACAAAGTGATGATTGACTTTCAATATAACATCGATTTTATATTAAATCTCTATTACTTTAATTGAGTTTTTATTTTGACCATAAAATAGCCTTAACTGCAGTCAATGATAACAAACAACACGTGCTTTAAATATCAATAAAATATTTTTCAAAACTTAATTTAATCGGAAATATAATCAGAAATGAGCCGAGGATTTGGCGGACGAGGGTTCGGAGGACGAGGAGGGGGTGGAGGAAGAGGCGGAGGACGAGGATTTAGTGGTGGAGGTAGAGGTTTTGGTCGTGGAGGCGGCGGAAGAGGTGGTTTTGGAGGCAGAGGAGGCTTCGATGCTGGACCTCCAGAGTTTGTCAAAGAATTTGGAGTTTACACTCATGAGTGCCAAAACCAATTGGTGTGTAAAGCAGTGATAGAAGAGGTCCCGTTCTTCAACGCTCCCATTTATACGGAATCAAAACAACAGATCGGAAAAGTGGACGAAATTTTTGGTTCGATTAGAGATTACGTGAGTTTTACACCGAATCTAATGAATATTAAACTAATTTTTTTGTGAATTGCAGTCAATTTCAGTAACTCTTTCTGAGAATATGAAGGCCTCCTCTTTCCCGGTATCACAAAAAGTATATATCGATCCCCAAAAGCTATTACCCCTCCAACGGTTTTTACCGAATCCCGACGGAAAAGTCTCAAAAGGCCGCGGAAGAGGTCGAGGAGGCGGTGGTGGCAGAGGAGGAGGCCGTGGAGGTGGAAGAGGCTTTGGTGGGGGTAGAGGAGGCGGAGGAAGAGGAGGAGGGTTCGGACGTGGAGGCGGCGGAGGAGGTTTCGGAGGAAATCGAAATAACTTTGGAGGAGGAGGTGGCGGCGGGAGAGGATTCGGTAGAGGAGGGGGTGGTTTCAGAGGTGGTAATAGAAGATAAATTTTTTTATATGAATACAAGAAATAAATTATTCATTGAATTGTCGTTTCATTGTTTCATAAAAATCATTTATTTTGAATAAAAAGTCATTTATTTTTAGAATTGATTCCAAAATATTCGAAAAATGAATAAATGTTTAAACAATTTATGACAAAAAAACAATGAATTTGTAATTAAGTCTCGAATTTAATGTATTTATTGGGTTTAGGGTTAGTGTCGACACTTGTGCTCACATTTTCGGCTCTGTTTATGATTCTATCAAAACCTCTGACTTTTGTTTTGTTTTTGTTGTTCTCATTAAAAGAGGTCTTCTTTTTGATTCTTTGATCAAATATTTGGTTCCAATACTCTGTCTCTTCATTTGCCTCCAAAACAGACAGATCTCCCAATTGTTTGAGTTTTTGATTACCGACTAATCGTTTGCAGTCTTCGGAACTAATGGTCCGAATAAAACAAATTCCTTCTACTGTTTGATTCCCACAGAATTCCAATCGATTTAATGGAAGATCAATGTATTGGATCTCATTCTTAGCCCCCATTTGTCTTATATTTCGTTTGAATTCAAATTCATTCAAATCCTTCGAAGGCATCGAAAATTTCAATTTAATAATGAGTCCGCTCTCGAAATGTCTGTCCTCACAGTTGTTCTCAACTTTTATCATCTGATTATCAGTTGTTTCTGTATTTTCATTCTCCACAAGAAGTGACCGCTTTATCGAAGACATGGTTTGCTTTTGAAGTTTCAAATACTTATTCTTCCATTTCTTCCACTCTTTTTTGGACATAACTCTCAGATTTATGACTTCCTGTTCATTGTCTTCAGAGGGAGGAGTTGTCACTGTTTTTCGTTTTCGTTTTCTCTTCTTTTTCTTTTTGATTTTGACATTAGTTTCAGAGATGTCTTCAATTGTTTCACTCTTTTCTTTAGATTCATTTTCTTCAGAAGTTTTGATTCTTTTGGTTTCAATGAGTTCTTCATTATCTGATTCGAGAGTTCTTTTGCGCGAAACATCACTTTTTGTGATCTTATTATCGATTTGAGAAGACGTCGATACCTCTTCCACTTCTGATTCAGTTTCGGTAAGACTTTGATTCTTGTGGTCATTAGAAGACATAATATTGAAGTGTTTGACAGCTTTTTGTGCGCTTTCGGGTCGAGAGAACTCAATGAAAGCAAATCCCATAATATTGTTGTTATGTCTGAAGTGAGGAATTTTAATGTACTCTATTTGACCGAAACCACTGAAAACAGACCGAATCCACTGCTGGTCTGCATTCGGGGGAAGTCTTTCGACATAAATCGTCGATTCGTCGTAATTATCCTCTTTTTGTACATAAGGTTCGTTCCGTTTAACAGTTAATTGGTTTTGATCTAAAGACAGACATTTGGATGACTCGAGGGATAGGGTTATGTCGCGAATCTTTTTAGTCATTTCCGAGATTTTATTGAATTTGAAGAACTCATTCAAATCAACGGATTTTCTGCCCATCGCTTCAGGATCTTCTGCGGCCACCAATTGTCTCATAAACCGATCGTGTCTTAGGTTTGCATCACTGAAGTAGAACTCAATCTAATGAAATGCAAAACAAATGTCATTAAAAACAAATTGAAAACAAAACAAATGATAAAATCATTGAAAACCTGTTCTCTGATTGAATTCAAGAGTTTTTTCTTCCGTTTTCTTCGTTTTTCGTTTTGTTTTTGTTTTTCCATTAAATTGTTTTCAAATAAGTCTTTACTTTAAAACACAATTCAATCGTTTAATCGTTTCATTAATTTATTTGATTTACGATTTGTTTTCAAAATTCAATATTTGTTTTGTTTTGTCAAACATTTTATGAATTTAAGGCAAACAATAATAACGTTTGTATTTTCACAATAAGTTTTTTGAATTTGCCAAACTTGCCATGGTCATTAATAATGGTCATTATTATTTATTTATTATCGTATTATTAATATTATAACTTCCTAATACTTTTTCGACCGAGTTAATATATTATTATCTTAATTGGCATTAAATGGTTAGTTTGATCTTGTTCTTTATTCATCCAAAATGGGAGGGAATTAATTAATAAAGAATATTCTTTATAAAAACATTCATATATCAATTGATAGGTATTTTAAATTTGCGCACAAAAGTGATTTAATTACCGAATAAATCAATAAATTAATGGAAAATTCAATTATTTAATTATAATTATTAAAGATTTGAATCATTTTAATTCATTTAATAGATTTAATATTGAATTGTAAAACAACCACACATTCAATAGAAAGTAGATTTGAGTGAAGATTCTATTTGACAATTGAATGGTGTATTAAAACCAATATTAATCAAATTGACCGATCATTTCATATAAATTGTTTGATAAGAAATATATGACTTAAAGGAAGTCTATAACAAATCGTTGACAAAATGTTAATAAATGACTAAAACTATGTTTTTATTAATTTTTATTTGTTTTCAGAAATTTTACTCAAAACAATAAAATCAAAAAAAATTACACAAAATTTAAATTTTGATGTTTTAATGAATTCAATATTTTAAGGGATAATTATTTGATGAATAATAAGGTTCGTCGTCGTATGTCATCTTCGGATATTCAGGTTTTGGTTCATAGGAATAGTGAGAGGAAGGGGTCGGCGGAGGCGGTGAATAATTGTAGGATTGCTTCGGATAATCTGAATAAGTTTGTGGTGGATATGCTTTTGTCGTACTATAACTCTGATACTCAGGTTGATAGGGATAGGTATAAGTTTGCTTCGTTGGTGGATAACTATATGGGTCGGGAGATTTATACTGGTAATAATCGTCGATCGGATACGCCACTGAAGGATGAGGGTCGGGCGCCGGGTGACTCATTTTGTAAATTTTCTTGTTTGGTTTGTACTTCATGTGCTCCGATTGATAAATTGGTAGAGCATAGGATGTGCTGTATTTTTTGGGTTTGTATGAATCATAAGGCTTTGGTGGAGTCCTTTCATAGCCATAACTCGAAGAAGGGTATGGCGACGGAGAAGGATATGGTTTCATATAAGGCGAGTCAGACATTGGATACGATATCTTTTTCATTTTAGGCGTTTCGTGAGCGGGATAGGGATGAGGAATGTATTCAAGTTGTGGCGACTGTTCGTAGTTGTTATAGTGAACGGCAGGGCTGTAATAATTAGGCATTGGATCGTGAGCTGCCTTTTGATGATATCCAGTCTCTAATGAAAGCAAATCGTTTTCACTGTTTTTTGTCGAATAAACGATTGAAATGAAACCAAAAATCAAAACTAAACAGAGATTCTGTAATAAAGTTATTCCGAGTGAAAATTCAATTCAATTTTGAACTCTTTTGCTAATATCTCACCATTTCTGACGATATTATCTTAAAGTGATTCCAAAGCAAAAATTAATTCATAAAACAGCACAACAAGAGTGAATCAAAAGATCCGAAACTAAAGACAACTAAACTAAACTCAACTTCGAACAAGTGTTCGACTATTTATATAACGATTAATAAAGGATTGCCTCAAACGGTAAGCAAAGACCAATTGATATCTTAAGACTCGCCCCTTAAGACACTATTCAAAAGCTCTCAAACATTAGTTGTTTTAGATTTGCGTAACATTTTAGACAAGTTTTGCTCAATCATTCACTTTCTCTTTCCTATTGTCTCTTAATATGAATTTATTTTTAGACAAATCTATTACTCTTTATTTGATTGAATTTTTTTGTCGTCTCTTGAAGTGAATCAAAAAATTGTTCCAATTATTTGTTTATTTGATTTTTTTCTTTGAATTCTACAATCAATTCAAATTCATTTGTATTAATTTGCGAATAATTATAAGACATTTCAATACATTTGTTTTTATTAATAGATTTAATGAAGAAATTTTGTTTTCAAAGAGAATTGACTTTTGATCTAAAAATTCAAACAATCTATAAATGCATTATTGAATATAATGTAATCTTGATTAATTGATATATGCTTTGATATTTCGCTCTACTTTTTATATAAAACATTATTTTTATGGTTTCAATGAATATCGGAATCGATTGATGTTATAATAAGAGTGAAAATATGTAATAATATGCAAACGGAACACAATTTACATTAAGTAATGAAAGCACTCTAAATGTATTCATCACTTCCCACCTGATCATTGACCTACTCTTTCTGCCAAAACGGATATTATGACCGGACAGACATATATTTCTATGCAAAGGCTTTATTGTGAAACATTTTCTAAAAATTTTGTAATTTTTCACAAAAAAAGTGATCTATATATTAAAATTAAGAATTTTTCATTATAAATCACAAATCATTCATCAAATGAAACTTGGTTACTTTTTTTCCACTGTATGCTCGCTTATTATGCCTGATTTAAATGATTTGATTTAAACTTTAAAGAATTTTAATATACATTGTAATATTAATAATAGGAGAATATTATTTGATAAGGTTTAAATAGCTTGAATATTTGAATTTACTGTTTTAACAACAAGTTTTCTTATGCCGATTAAAAATTGTCAGGAAAAGTCTCTTCAGTGAGGAATTTATCGGTTGGTCCACAAGAAACTCATTTGTGAGTTACTATCATTGATATCGTGACCATTATATTAAAAATGTTGTTACTATTGTTCGAAATCAAACCACAATTTAATCAAATGATTGTTTTGATAAGTTTTTAGGTCTATAGAGTCTACACTTTTATTCATTTATATTGAGTTCAGTTTAGTTATCAAACCGGAAATGTATTCATATTTAATAATCAAATGAAAGATAATTCAAATTTTTGTTGATCCGTAGTTTTTTTTCTTAATTTGATTTTTTGTTAATTCAATTATTCCTTACCTGGCATAAAAGACCATGGTCCTATATCTAAATTCTCAAGAATTTGAGGCTTCCGAAAAGCCTGGTCTTATACTTAAGTATAAGACTATCCCTTTATAAAAACCAATATATAAGACC
>JAQIXD010001719.1:0-13369 GCA_034699985.1 Minunthozetes semirufus | reverse complement strand
AAATGACTAGATTCCATAGATATTATGTAATAGGGCTTGAATAAATACTCTTTTACCTTCAATCAAAAACTACTATTGAACTGAAGTCCAATTGAGTTACAAAATAAAAGGGGACTAAAAATGACATTTTGTTACATTGTTTTTGAGTGAGTAATGGATTTGATATTTTGTAAACAATAATAAAACGATTGAATAATAAAAACTGAATTTATTTCTGGATTTAAATCAATTAAATTGAGTTATAATAAAATCAATACTCAAATAATGGCTCATTTCAATAGAAGTGCCACAAAATTATTGAGTTTGAGGCCAACCATCGATAGGTTTGTTAACAAAATGACTGATCTTTAAATTAAATCAATTTTTATCTGAAAATCTGAAATCAGTTTCAATGACTGCCTTCGGATGAATTCAAGCATTTGGTCTGTAATGGCAGCGAAATATAGGAAGTTTGTTCATGGAACTGAAAAGCCCATACCAAAGGCTAAACCTCGTCAGCCCGACTCTATTCTGGAGGATATAATGAGAGAATACCCGGATATGCTTCCCTATGAGAGACGAGACTTCGCAAAGTCGTGGTATATGGTTCACAAGAGTCACACCAGAATTATTGAACACAATAAGAAGATTAGAAAATTAGACAAAAAGATCAAGGGTGGTCTCTATGACAACTGGGATTACGCCAACAAGTGGTAGACCATCTCTCCTGCGCTTCACTTAGCACTAACTGTTGTTAAATTAGATTTTAGTTACTCTTGTCTTAAAAGTTGACTCTATTTTCAAATATTATTTTATTTTATTTAAATTTAATTAAAATTGTAAACAAAAATGACTCGATTTTTAGGGTAAGACATATATCGGGTTCATTTAAAATGATTATAGAGTTTGAAAATTAGTGATTAATTAAAAATATAAAATTATTAAAAACATATTCATATGTATTATTTCCTCGGTTTTGTTATGCTTTCAATTATAGGACCGACAGGAGAGACGACAAAATTCTTAATAAAGAATAAGTATTTGTTACCTATTATAAGAAGATTGGATTAAAACAATTATACATCTGTATATACTGGATGGAATAGCGATGGGTCTGAATAGCTGGTTCTACATTGAATAGAGATGGCTATTCAGACCAATCGCTATTTAATCCAGTTATATATAATACAATAAAATACAAAAATCGATGTAAAATACATTTATTCGATTCTTTGAAATAATGGCAAACAATTGCATAATAAATGACTTTAAATATAATATAAAAACTATTTTTCAATGAAATAACAAAAATTTAATCCAAAAAACTTGGAGTTATTGAGCACTAAATGTTGAGAAACTGCTTAATATCGATGCAGACACGACATAAGGGACACAATTGGATCAGATGTGAACAGGGCTGACACGTGCAGACGTGACCGCACGGGAGGAACACAACATTGCACTGTAAATCAATCAGAATTCAAAATTAATGCCAAAAATTAAACAAAATGAAAATGACTTACATTTTGATCGAAACAAATAACACATTCTGTTTGACACCAGAGCTTAACCTCTGATATTTGTGCCGTCAATTCTGTTACAGATATTGACACCAATGAAGAAGAAGCTGAGGCTTCAGAAGCAGATGCTTCTGGTGATTGAAACTCCGTTGCGGGCGCTGTCGGCTCCTCTACTGATATATTAGGAGCCGAAGCGCCAACCGGTGACGACTGTTCGTCCAACTTATCTCTAATGAGTTTACACAACTCGTAGTCATCGATACCCAGATTTAAGAGCTGTTTGTCTGACATAGAGTTTAGTCTATCGAATGTTAATTCAGTAAAAAGTGACAAATAGTCTGAAATTCTTTCATATTCTTTGTGGACATCAATCAAAAGGCGTCCGATTCTGTACTCAATAGCGAATTGTTGTATTTGCGCTTCAATGGGTTGTCTCTCCAAAAGGCACTGGTATTGAACTAACCAGAAGTTATTGTCATCGACTTGTGTTCGTCTTCTCTCCATTTGAGATAACTGTTCCCTCAGCTGCAGTTCACGTTCTCTCTTTTGAGCCAAGAGTTTAGCCAAAAGTGCGGCTAATTTCGATCTTTGAATGCGAATGTCAGCCAATATACTATCTGAACGGTCGTCCCTCTTCTGCATCTCTGCCTGAGTCAGTTCAGTCAACTCGTTCTCAATTAAAAGGATCTGATTTGTGATACTTTGGTTGCGATAATCTCTGGTTTGTTGTAAGGCTTCGAATGCTTGTCGTTGTAATTGTTCCTAAAAGTGATAAAATTTTGTCAAAAATATTGAAGAATTCAATACAAATGTAATATAAATGTCAAACCTTTTCATTGATTTTAATTCTGAGTTCTATTTGATTGAATTCTTTGAGTTCGTCAGTCAGTGCCAATCGTTTTGACTCTTTGCTAAGCATTTCCTGCATCGCTATTAAAATTGCATTCTTCTTGAGATCCACGTTATGATCATATTTGAGCATTAGATCAAGTAGTTGGCACTCTTCCCGTTCTAGAATCTCGATCTGATTTCTATGCCTTTCCTCCCAATTATATAAATTATCGAATAATTGTTTGGAATGTATTTCCACTGAAAACAACAAATTCTTATAAAAATTGAATTTAGTTTTAATAAGACATACATTGAGTGATGTTTTCCAACAAATTCTTTCGGTTTTCATCTCTCAACTGCTGACGACTAGAGATATTTGCGGACATTTGTCTTTGTTCTGTCCATAATTGAGATAAAATATCTTTCTTTTTGATGGAATCTTTACTCAACTCATCCGAAACATTACTCAATTGAAAATTTCTTTCCCATTCAATGAGTTGTCGTTTCTTTTGGTCCTATAATTTCATAAAAACATAATTCCCTCAGAATTTGACTAAAATTGAAGACTAATTGACACAAAAAGCAGCAGTTCTTTAAAATACATGCCTTTATATTCTGATAATTTTGGTAATGCACTGTATTCTGTGTTTTGTGATCAGTTGGTGCAGACATGAAGTGAGTGGTCATCAAATAGAAGTGAAAAATAATAAAAATGTGAATTATTTTTGCGTTCAATTCAATAGATTTGAAAATTGGCTCAAATATTAAAGAATAAGCAAAAAATATGATTCTGTGCTATAAGTGTGAGTGAACTGCGGCTCAAATGCGAATACTTTTATATTTATACCATTTTTTGAGTATTTTTATTGAAAATTCAATTAAAGGAATAACACTTTGAGTGAAATTTCTTTAAGAATTCATTCAATAAAAGAATCGATTGAAGAGAAAAACATTTTAAACGAGTTGTCACCATAGGGACAACCACAGGGATAACCACAAGAAAAGCCAATATATCACCTGTCAAGCTATAAGCTAATCAATATGAGTGTAATTCTAAATTGTTGAGCCCAGGTATGGCTTAAGTTTAATGCCAACTAATACAAGAATATTTACATAACTCCTGATATTCATAAAATTCTTATAAGAATTTTCAACAAATTATATAACTTTCATTCAATTGATTCGTTTGCAAATAATATGCAAATATTAATGGATTATCAATTAATCAATTATAAGGTATAAAAGTGAATGTTTGGGAATCCCTTATATTAAATATAAATAGAAATAAAAGTTATTATTATTATTATTGCTGTTATGTTAGGCAACAGAACATAAATATACAAAAACATATTATTTGTTTGGAAACATAAAAATTCATTTATTATGGCCTCAACTCTAATAATAGGAATCATAAGAGTATGGTTGGGCCGGGAGTTTAGTTGCGCTCCATTTCCCAACTCAAAGGACTGAAACAAATTGATTGCAAAGCGCTTTCTTCTCACTAAAGATGAGTTAAAACTAAAATTAAAACTCAATTTCGATCTTCACTACTATTTTCGGTGATTTTGGATCCGATTTCTCAACAAATCTTTGATTCAAAAGAAGAGTTCAATGAAATCAAAAGCAGTTCTTCTCTTATCTTATCTCAAAAATTGTTAGGAATTTAAGCACAGAATAAATAATCGATTCTTCAAAAGGAAAAGCATTTGAAAGCTTTATTACATTGAAAGCAATTAATTTTTTTTTTCATAGAAACGGCTTTCCTTTGAATCTAATATTTATTATACCTGTGCTCTGAATATCATATTCCACTGAAAATTGAATTTAAATCTAATTATTGGAAAATGTTTTGTGTTTTCGATCAAAAACTTAATATTAATAATAAATTAAAACAAAAATTTAATTTTACTTCAATTGTGTCTTCCTTTTGATCGTTAGAGATGTCGGCGCCTGACGTTCGCCAATCGATATCACTATTATTGTGGTTATCATCAGATTCTGGATTTTTACGATTTATTTTATAGAAATAAGTCATAATTGCATCCAATCCCTGAGTGCACACCTCTGGCGCGGGTTCTGACAGAGGATTGCCATCCAATTGAAGAGATTTCAATAATTTTAATTTCAATAGAGTTTGTGGTAAACGAGTGATACGATTGTCGGCCAAATCAATACAACTCAAATACTGGCAGTCAATCAGACATTCGGGAAATTCAGTGAATTGATTGTCACGAATGGACAGAATCTTCAGCGCCTGTAGTCTTGACATTGAGTCAGGCAATGACGACAACTGATTATGACTCAGATATAGTTCCTATAAAAAGATAAATAAATAAAAAGTGTTCTAATCTTAAGAGAACTCAAACCATAAAACCATAAAAATTAATGAATTAAAAGCAAATAAAGGGAAAGACAGGGAATACCTTATATTCTGTTAAAGGGGGTGAGGGTTAAGTATAATCCATTTAATCACCTTTAAGTGAGTCAACAATGATATGTATTGTCCTATTGAATGGATCCTATTGTTTGAGAGGTGGAGAGCAGTGATACCACTCAACCCATTGATCGGTTCCAAAGCAAATGTCGTCAAAAGGTTTTCATCAAAACGACAGTCAGTTTTGCCATAGATTTTGATCGTCGACTGAATTTGAGGACTAATTGTCTCCAAACGACACTCACATAAATCCAGAATCGATTCCGGATCTGATTGACTCTGAAATAAAGACAAATTTATAACAAGTTTTACCAGAAAAACAAATCTTTGAAATCAATACCAAAACAATCTTTCGCTCGACTTTACGTCTAAAGGAATCGTCATTTGATTTGCTTTTATTACTTAAATCATTGCTTTTATTATTATTATTATTATTTGAATTACTTTTAATTAATTTCTTTAAAAAAGACATTTGAAGCGAAAGTGTCTTCAAATAAACAAAAGTTGTGAATAAGTGTCACAAAAGTCTCATCTTTTCGTCGATTCCCAGATGAGGTCAAATTATAGCTAAATTTGACTCAAGTTTAGGATCAGTTTAATTGAAAAGAGGATATGTTGTGAATGATATCTGCAGTAAAGATCAAAGACTTGATGACTGAGATGATGAGTATCTGTGAAATAGTTTTCAAAGTGTGAGACAAATGTTGTGTTTATTTTTGTCTTTAAATCACATAAGCATTGCGTATACCGTTTCTGATGACATACAGCATAAGTGGGCGCTATTCGTAAACTACGTTAACCTTTAAATGTCATTATTTTTCTAAATTCTGTTTAGGAATTGTTAAGGAATTGCAAGAATATTTCAAATTATTATTCTTATTCCTATCATTCAATCATCTTTTATCTCTATCTCTAATCAATAGTAATCAATCAAATTAGGCAATTAATTATTTATATTCAATGAATCATTAATATTTAATTTATTGGAGGAACTATTTATCTCATTTTAAACAATTTTCTTCGCAAAAATCGAAAAAATAAACAATTCTTTATAAAAACAGATGAATTAAACTTCTATTAAAAGAGACAAACAAGAAAACTCTCAGTTATACAATTAATCCAATTATTATTTCTTAGTTTTCCTCATTAATGGAATAGTTATATTAAAAATGTGCATGTTCACAATTTGTATCTTCTCGGGACTGATCAATATTACGTTGTCATAATTAAATGTAACAAAGATGAGACTTTTTGCCCATTTTAACTGATCCAAAAGCCAGAGGAGGCTATTGTAAGCCCGATTTAATCCCGAGATATAATCCCTCTTTACATTGACTGGAAGGTTAGTATTACTACGATTACCAAGATTACGACCATCTGATATTATAATACTTCTTTGTTCCACAAATGAAGAGCTGAAAAACAAAACAAAATAAAAATTATTAATAAAATTCTAATAAACATTTAATTCATTAAATGAGACAATAATTCTGTGGCTGAAAGTGAATGTCAAATGTTTTTGTGTTTTCATATGAATTTTGTTTGAATTAATATTTTTATGACAAAAAACACATTAATTTTGAATTTAATTTTTTATTCAAATCTCAAAATAGTAAATAATAATGAATCATTGAATAGTCCTTCTAAAAATTATCATCGTTGCTGCCATATATCTGCCATTTAATGAAAAATATATTTAGAAGAATTAGAAGAATATGCCTTTAATTCAATAATATTCAATGTATTTGACTGAGTTACATTAGTATCGAAGATACTTTCTAGTTTAGGTTAAATCATTTATATCTTACATTCGCAATTGTACCAGTAAAGATCGATGAATAGTAGATTATAATCTTGCTATTATTTTTATTTGAGATAATCTCTAATATAAATTCTGAAATAAAGATGAAAAATATTAACATAAAAGTCTTTTAATTGCAATAAAAAATATTAAACACTTTTTAAATACTTTTAATCAATAAAAATGTTTTATCTATTAGTAAACGATTCAATGATTTCATCGTTTATTAAAAAGAATTGAAAAAACATTTATTCGATTAAAAATGCAAAACAAGTCTGAAAGTGGTGTTATCATGTAAATGGTAAAATGTCATTCGGAAAGTCTCCTTCATTTGAGTTTTAAAAAAAAAAAGAAACAAGATTAGAAAGTTTAAATTATCTAAAATGACACAGATTTTAGTTTCTTCCCATTGTTTGAGTCTGGAATTGAGTGAAAGAAAAAATTAATTAATTTATGAGTTCGTTAAACACATAAGTAGTCATCATTTTGTATGTGAGGAGAAAACTGAGTAATTAAACGACAAAAACAAATAATTTCATAAAAAATAATCTTTGAATTCAACGAACGAAAAATGTTTTCACCAATTATTTAGTCGTTAACTATCGTCGATATAATAGATTTAGGCCTAAAAACTAATATTAGTTTTGAAACCTATTTATTGTATTATTATTCAAAAATAGACATAATTTTGAAGTCAATGTCAGTGAAGCACAAAAACTATCGATTCTTTCGCTAATTTTTAGACTAAAATACATTCTTCTGAATAAAATCGGTTCACTTTTGCCGAGTTGTCTGTCATATACTCATCTGATTTCATTAGTTAAACATTGTTTTGAATTACTTTCAATTTTTCACAAAAGTTTTTATCAAAATATTCATAGGAATGGAAACTCATTTTATTCCAATTGTGATATTTCTTACAGTTATTGCTATTGATTCCACAATTTCATCAAATACTGATGGTTTGAATCTATTATATATTTTTCCTGAATTTCTTGAATGAAATTTTCAGAATTTTTCTCAGATTACACACAAATGAAGAAATTGATTGAAAACGTGGATAAAGCCCTCAAATCTTTGATCAAAGAGAGACTCATTAATTATTCGAAGGTAATAAATTACACTTTTACTTGGTTTAATTTAAATTTTCAATCAGATATAATATTTTAAAATATTTCTTTTAATGATTGAGTCATTTATTTGGATTAATATAATAATTTATTAAAATCATTGAATTAACCGACAATTTTTCTATAACCACTTAATCTTGAAATTTTAAAACGCTCTAGGACAATCTTTATTATATTTTATAAAAGGTGACTGCTCAAATCTATATTGCCTATATGTAATTATTTTTTACCAAATACCTTTTGTTTTTGAAAAATGTCAAATTGTCCATTTTAGATTATCTCAAAGTAATTAAAAGAGTAAAAACAAAAATGAGCATGTATAAATAGAGTGATAAACTTCCCTGTATTAGTTGACATCGATTATCTTTTATTTTTTGAATTATCTTGGAGCTATAGTTTAAGGCTTATTAATATTAATAGATGTTACAAATAGTGTCAAGTCTATTTTAGAAAATTATAATTTTATAGACAATTAAATTGTTAACAATTGCTAACAGTTATAAATTATAGTATATGAGATCAGCTAAAGGCTTGAATTTGTGTTGGAAAAGATAATTAAACTTGAATATTTGATAGATTAGTGTTTATTAGTAACCATTGTTGAAATATTTGATTGAAGAGAGAGGGAAAAGAAAAGTGAGAAAGGAGAGGGTTATTCAACTTTTAATTAAAAACAGATAATAACAACAATTATTAATCGATTAAAGAAATAAAAATAAGATATTTTACAAATCAATTAAATGGGAGATAATAAGCTCTAAGTATTTGAAAACGAAAATATTTGCCATATTTATCATCACAATAGACAATCACATCTAAAAAGGGGTGAAATTATGTAAACTCATCAGTGCATTCATCCGTTAAATGTATGCATATTTTTAGTAATAGTCTTCACTTTCATAGTTATGTCGAAAAACAATTAGTTTTTTGTTAATTATCTCAAAATTTGTTAAAACAATAATAAAATTAAGACTTCTTTAAAGTAATTGCTTGAAGTTTAATCACTTACTTTTAGTTAATGATGTGATATTGATCCTTTCACAGTTCTACTACAAAGTAGTAACAAAATAATGAAGTTTATTTGAAAAATAAAAGCTTAAGGGATATCAATGACAATCGCTTATGATTTATGTCGTTTTGAATAAAAATAAAGAACATTTCAAAAATACAAATAAATCTAATCTATGAAATTTAATTTTTATTTATTGAAAGTATTGATTTCAAAACTAATTTACATAAAATTTCAATCCATCTTTGAATCTATTTATAAGCATTTGATTTAATCTTGATTTAAAGGTTCATAAACTCAACAGAAGAAGTGTCCCCGAGTTTAGAAGTGTTTTGATTGAAGCACAGAATAAGTTAAATGAAAAGCTAATGAAAGGCCAACGAAGGATCAAGAAGTTTAAGATTCAACGAAGAAGTGACGATTCAAATGATAATTTTAATCGACTCGAGGTCTCTGAGAGCGTTCATCACCAGAATATGATCCCAGTCTATAGGGAAACAATGAGTGGATATCCAGCAATAACTAACTTCGATGATAAAAGTCCTTTAAATATCTTTTATAGAGACGACGACAACGATAATAGAATGAAAAGACATGAAGATATTGGAGACATGAGAGATGTGGCTGAGGAATACGATGAGCCCATTCCTATTAAAGCAAATTTAGATAAACCAAATTACATTTCAAACGAAAGACCAGTCAGTTCCTCACCCAATCAGGAAAAAGAAACCCAAGATTATTCGCGACTCTCGGAGTACACCCATACCATAAAACATGACGGAAAAGGATATCACACCAGTTATTTCATTCCTAATATCGCTAAATCCACGACTCATCACAACAAACAAAATGACTTAAACTCCAAGTCTAATGAATTTTGGAAATCAGAAAATGATCCGCAAAATGTCAGAAATCCAGTAAAATCTGAGGTTTCAGTCCATAAAACAGTACACAATGAACACAAACCTATGAGATCGGCCTCAAGAAATCAACAAATAAGATACTCACCACAAATAAAGCCGAATGGACTCAGTTACAACGCTCATAGTTATTACCCCTTTGATCAGCCCCTAATTAGAACCCAATCTGTAGTCTATGGAAGTCCTGCTCCGACTGAATTACACAACAATTTAATGTTCAAAAGAAAGCCTTTACTGCAAAACGTCCAGAATGTTCAGTACCGTCCGCGACAATACTCCAATCAAATGAGAGACACTTATCCAAAGCCTAGTGGACAGTATAGACGTCAACCAGTATTGAATCCTGATGAAACTACTCAGAGCTCAGGAGGAGCTAATCCTCCCGTTCATTGGACTAAGATTGTGGCCGAACTCAATGAACAGAAGAATAGAGTCTCTGATGACTGGAGACAAAAATCGAGGCATTCGTCTGTCAGTAAACATCAGAACAGGGATTCAAATGGTGACCGATTCTACAAAGTGGGCGCTTCTCTCGATATGAATTGAATTATCACTTAAATCATTGAATAAATAAATAAATTTGACAAAATTTATTTCATTTTAAATGTAATTGATCATTCTAAACAACATGAATTAATCATCAATAACTGCACAGCATGTCATCAGTCTATTCAATCGATTGATTTTTAACTTACATTCAAACAAATTATGAGATTATATATCGTTTTAATCAATAAAATCAAATTTATATCAAATTGACTTAACTTTTAGTTTGAGTCAATTAATAATGATTTTGTTCTTTGTTTACTTATTTTATTAAAGAGAGAAACATTGACCTGTCTTATAGTTTGTATATCACTTATTTGAACTCATCCATCATATGTTAATCAATTAAAATTATGAATGAAAATAATTTGGATGATTTAAGACATGGATTAAAGTTATTATTGTGTTGAGTATATTGAGATAAACATGGTTAATTTCAGATTAGGCTTTATTGCTCATTTTTCCTTTCATTAAATTATAGGTAACACGAATTCGAAATAATTTTGCCCAAAAAAATTTAATCTAGTTAAATAATCAATTAAATACAACTAATGATCAGAAAATATTTATAATGAAATAATTGAAAACTTGTAAAATTTAATATAAATTGTTGATCGCTAATCGATAAGTGTAATGGAAATACTAAACAAACTATTGATTATTATCTGTGCATGGTATAATTTCTCAATAAAGTCTTTGATTGCTTTGATTTAAGATATAGATCACATTTAGGTGTATTATCGTAAAGTAAATCTTGAAAGTTTGAAAAATGGTCAGGAAAATCGATATCAAATTCAATCCAATGAGAAATTTTATGAAATATATTTAATATTTGTTTTACTCGATAGTCTTATTAACCCATTTTTTGATTGAAAATTCCTCTAATTTTTCTTTGATTGAATGAAATATTAATTTCTGATTAAAATCACTCTTTCTGTGAATAATTTGAAAAATGATTAATGATTTCTATAATGTATTTATAGATAACTTCTTTGACTTTTGTTAGAAATTGATTTATGTTTTCATTAATTTATTGTTTTTAATATAAATTTCATTATTTTGTGGTTTTATTTCAGAATAATTTTCAGTCTATTTATCATTAATTTGAGAAAACGACGCGAATTTTGCTAATATTTTCTTCTTTAGTAATTAATTAGAAAATCGAGACTTTCCTGCAATTAATTTAATTAACACTTAATTTGACTGAAATTGACTTCAACTGGAATTTCATACAAAATTTTAACCAAAAAATTGTCTCAATATTTCTCAATTGCAGACAAACTTTGATTATATTTGAAAAATGGTTCCAAAAAGATCAAGACTAATGGCGTGACTTTCTCAGATACTTTAATTTTCATGCTAATTAGATAAAATATAACTAGCAAAGTAATTCAAATTTCTTAAACAAATGAGTTATTATAAATATTTTGATAATTTAATTATCTAATCTAGATATTTGTTTTATGTAATCCGAGTTTGTCCTTATTCTTCAAATACTTTTTAACTACTAATTCTTGCAATAAAAGTAGTAATTAATATTACTAATTAACACAGGAATAAATGTCATTTTCCATTAGTTTGAAATAGCAGTCAACTAATCGAGATTATAATTTACCATCTCTTCAATTTATTTTTGATTCGGATAATTGGCATTCATTACATGATTTGGATTACATTTTGATTGTATTTCATACAATTTTTATCATAAACTTATCAATCATTCAATAAATTCATTGTTTTTTAATGAAATTATGAAAATTATGACCAAATCTGATGAAAATTCAAAATAATTGTAATGAATATGAATATCAAGGTTAATATGCAGGTCGAACCGATTTCATTTTGTAATATTTCTATTGTTTGAGTTATAGTCTGTATTAGTATTCAAAATAAAACAAATTAATTGTTTTAATATTTTTGTTAACATTATTTTCGAAGAGATTTTTATTTTGAAAACAAAAACAAAAATTCAGTCAAAAAACGATAAAAATTGTTCTCAAAGTATTCCGAAGAATAAAAATTTAAATACTTTTTGTTTCTTATATTTTTGTTGAAAAGATTGTTGTCTGGAATAAATAGTTTATCATATTTGATCGGTTTGTGCCGAACACCATTCATACACCATTTATACACTATTTCTATGAGAGACTAATAGCTATTCTTAAAATTCATGAATATTCAGATTTTCAATATTAATATCTCTGGTTTTGAAACAAAATGTTTTTTGATTTGATTTCAAAATTCAAAACTTATTTCATTCATTCATTCATTGATTTGAAACCTGAGTTGAGATAAAAACAAAGTTTTGAAATAATATTCAAAACTTTTAATTTTAAACCAATTATTGCTTTCAATGAATTCTAATTAAACTGAGTGTTTATTTGGGATTTTTCTTAAGCTATTGAACTAAATATGAGATTAAATGATAGCTTTAAGTCTGAGTTATGACCAATTAAAAGGAATTTAGTGTCGGAATTAGGTCTATGTCTTTATTTAAATTAATTTAATCCAATTTTTTCATCGATTTCTAGAATCGATTTTCATAAGGGATGGCCAATGGGTCTGAAAACCTCAGGGTTAGATATAATGGGAGATTTACCCACCAAATTGATAGGGTAATCGTATTATTATTATTATCTTAAAATAAGTAAGTAAGTACAAATGGACAAATTGACTGCCGGAAGTATATTTGCCGATCTGTCTGTTCTATATCTACCGAATATTTCAAATATTTTTTATTAATTTCATTTAAAATTCAATTCACATATTATTGATAAAACACGGAAATTGTGGCATGGTAAATTATTTCTTGAATTCTCACCTTTGGTCACTTTATCAACTTATATTGCGTTCTTAAAAAAATAAGTTGAACATACCTTGGTCAAAGTAATGAATTTACTTTATTTTTATTTAAAATCTAAATATTTTGTTTATTATTTGAGGAACTTTTAACCGTTAATCTTAAAAGGGAGGGAATGAGTGAAAGTTATTACAAATTGGATTAAAACACCAAAGCCTGATCAACTCAAATTAAATACTAACTAGAACAGATAATTTTCTTAATACAGGTGTCATATACGTGTCTTGAGTTCAAAATTAATATAATTACTTCTAAAAAATATGATTTATTGGAGTTCAAATTCAAATGGGTAACTTACTGTCTTACTGTTTTACCTATTTAACTCTTTTAAGACTATAT
>JAQIXD010001718.1:0-13370 GCA_034699985.1 Minunthozetes semirufus | reverse complement strand
GTTGAGCAGTAGTGGGATCGCGCCCGTGAATAGACATTAGGTCGCAGCCCAACTGACTTCTTCGGACCCGTTTTTTTTGTTTTACTTTTTTTATTTTTTTCATTCAAATCAAGTCTTTCTTTTATAAAGTGGTAAATCACTCTTAAAAAAGTGTTTAATTGAATCAAATGTTTAAAAACTAAAGCATTAAAACATAACTTTTTGTTAAATTAAAAGTAAAATTGTTTTCATTTATTTATTAAAATTATTTTCGATTTTTCAAATTATAATAATTATTAACTAAAATATAATAAACGAAATGCATTTCAATGAAATATTAATATTAATTATATCAAAGTAAAACATTGAATGAAATAATAGTTTTGTTTATTAATGAATTTATGTATCAGATTTAATCAGGTATTTCATGTTTACAATGTACCTGCATAAATTGACAAATTGGCACTCTTTCATTTGGAGTTGTAATGAAATTCTTAGTAAATTTAATTATTTATTCTTTGTTTTATTGATTTCTCTCTTTTCTTGATATAAATTAATTTGGAATTCAGTAAAATCGAAACAAAACAAACAGAATATTCTGTAGATTACATTTATTTCTATTAAAACTCAATTTAGAAAGATATGAGAAAGAAAGATAGATTCAACTAATAATTATGTTAATGAACTTTTTTGGTGAAAATGTTTAAAAATAATTGTATCAATTTCAGTGACAATCATTCATTAAAATTTTCTGATTCTGTATTAGAAAATAAAACCCTTATTATTCAACCAATAAATTGTGAGCCATATCTAAAAGTGTGAGTTATTCTATATTTAATAAATATTCCGAATTATTCTGAATTTTAAAAATACTTTTAACAGAAATCAATTGAAAGATGATTTATATGAAATCTGTGGACCACTTCTACAGATGTTCCTTGAATTTGCTAAGAAATCTAAATCGTGGTAAATATTATTTTTGTAAAAATTTGGTAAAAATTCATTTTGATTTGTAGTGCAAAACATTCTCTTAAGTTTTGTTATTAAAATCAATAACTGAAACTAAAATAAGTTACTGTTAAAAGTATGAATTTTTGTACAATAGGATCAAATTCAGAGGTAAGTACACCAATGATATGATGGCTCTTAAATTCATCGAAGAAAAGGCTGATATAATATTGGGTTCTGGTATGGTCAGTCAGTATTCCTTTTATAAAGAGTTAACAAACGCATTCGGGTTTGATATGATCCCATCAAAAGCAGTCGGTTTTTATGAAATGAATACAATAGCTGCCAAAGTATGGATGGGCTCCCTCTCAAAACTTACTCATTTCAAATGCTTTTCAACCGGTGTTTGGATATTATTATTGGTTTCTCTCATATTTTTGGCCATTATTTCGAAGATATCCACAAATAAAACAAGACTTAAATCGTTTCGTTTCTATATTTGGAATTATTCAACACTTTTGTTGTCAAAATCAATGAGTGATTCAATTGTGAAGTCTGTCCCTCATTTCATACTTTCAATTTGGATAATATCTTCTCTAATAATTTCACTTCAATTTATGGCTAATTTCTATGACTTTATGATAACCACAATTCCAGTCATCAGAATTAAAACATTGGAAGACCTGTCGCACAGACCAAACATGAAAGTCATTGTCAGAGGAGACAGTTCTTTAGCTGCATTTACAGAAGAGAAAAATGATCTTGCTGGAAATTTGGGCAAACAAATTGACAAATACTATGATTTCGGAGTCGAAAATATCTCACAAAAGCTGACACAACAAATACCGAATGGTTTGGCCGCTTATGTCAACGATAGACTCATTTTAATTCTGGATTTAATAAAATACTTCCAAATGGAGAATATGAGCCTCGACTCTATATTTGTATCAAGGCAAAATTCAATTTTTGAGCCCTACTTTCTTTTCCTGAATAAGAATTTGTCGGAACCGGTCATCGATTTACTCAATCATAAGTAAAGACACATTCAGTAAATTTTTATATTCACTTTTAATGCCTTTAATTCTCTTATTTGCTGTTATTTAGAATAATAATGTGCAAAGAATCCGGTTTATATGAATTTTGGAGTAATAACATATTGTATAATTTTGGCAAATACACCCATTACTCTATTCTAATCGATCAAAAAGTTAATCAATTATTGAATTATTCTATTCTTGAGCTGAAACAGCTAGGTGGTTTGATATATTCATATATTATTGGAATTCTTCTGTCATTATTTTCATTTTCGGTTGAATTCTTTCGATATTCAATTGTTTATACAATAAGTGACAATAAATGGCAATAAATGGCTTTCATTTTAAAATTAATTAAAATGTTTTCAAAACACATTCAAAAACATGTCTTTTATTTATTAAAATAATCTTAAATTCGTTTTTCATTCTATTATTCATTTTTAAAAAAAGTGTTATAATTATTGATAAAAACAGATGAATTGAATTCAATCGCAACAATCAGAACAGGGAATCAAATCACAGAAGCAGTCATCGCATCCACACTCACAACAGGGACACGGAATACAACAGGGGATACAGCAGACGAAACAATGTTTACGATTTTCCGCTGTCGTCTGATTTGCCGAAGGTTGACCGCTGTATGGCCCGGTTTGTGTGACAGGTTGATTAGTAACTGGCACATTTGAATGCCCCACACCATTCCAACTCATTATTAATTATCGTTTCCAAAGTTTAATATAAATTTAATCGAGTTATTCGATACTAATTCACTATTTTTCAAATTTCATTTAATTTAAGACAAAAACAGATAATATTTAAAAACATTCAAATATTTTCTAAACAAAACTATAAACAGTTTTACCTCAAAATGAAGTCAATCTTAATTATAAATGGATTCTCTTCTGACAAATATAAAGTGGGTCTCATATTATGTGTGGGCGACTCTTCACTCTCTTTATTTAGATCTTAATCTGGAAAACCGCATTAAATTCAATAAAATAACCACTAAATTGTGTATTCATGACTTAAAGAAGGATCAGTTTAATTGAAAATATGGTAAATAATGATTCTTTGAAACTAAAATATTTTATTGATTAAAATGTTGAGACATTTGTCGTGGATTTCGAAAATTGTTTTTACTAATTGTCTTATGTTTCAAATAGGGATAACATTTATTAAGACAGGGATTTATATCTTCGACAATATTTCTGAAAAAAATTAAATTAAATTAAAGTTTATTTTAATAATAAAATTTCAGTTCAAACCGATGACGACTATAACACCAGAATCCGCACTGAGCTATGAGTCCGACCGGATCTTTGAAAGCATTTTGCGGTTCACCATCAATGCTTGCCCTCACTTAACAAATTAAATTCAATAGAACTGAGAATATATTCTTATAGTAATAGACTGATTAACTGATTGACTCACCAATTATTATATAAACTAAGAATAATATCCATTTATTATTCATTATAAGTATAAATGTTTTCCCATATGTGAGACATAGACTGTATGCGTTGTCTTTAATTCAATTTTATTAAACTTTTAGAGAAATTAATAAACAATAAAATGAAGAAAATTCAATTCAAAACTGATTGTGTGCTTAAATTCCATGTCTTATTAAAAAAACAAATAGATTAACCCCCTATCAGACAGGGATTCATTCTGTAATTTAGAAGGAAACCCCGACCAACTTCCTGGTGGTTTGATACGAATCGTGCATAAATAGGTCCGGTGCTGTTATCTGAGGAAATTTTTTTGAGAATATTAATTTGATAGATTGAAGAGTGTATTATACCTGTCACTTCTGCATTAACAGATGGATTGGGTATTGGGGGATATAACTGTCCATTAAGTCGAGATCCGCAGAGCCTTCTTCCAGCGATAAATAAGTAGTCAAACGGACAATCATAAGGTCCGGCTCCGGCCTGATCATTACCCACTGCATTATTGGTTGACGTGTCCGGTATTATATTGAAATATCTGCTCGGATTTGTCTGAATTGGTGGTCCCTCTTGTGGTTGGTTCGGATCATTTATGTGCGCAAAAACATTAGGAACTGAATAAGTAACGGTACAAAATCCGGGCTCTTTTTTAAAACAAATTGTATAGTCCAAGTTATTGAGATAACCCTGCGATGAAACATTTGGTTCTTCATAATTGAACGAACGAATAGAACCCTGAACTCCGATATTATATTGAAGGCAATTGGAAGGGGCTGTCATTGAAAGCAATAAAAGGAAATCTTTTAATTAAAAATCTCTTAAAAATTGGAATATAAAACAGGGATGGAATCAGTGGGAGGAACTTGAACTTCACTTATTCATTAGTACATCCATCACTGATCTATACATCAAGAATTGTCTGCTAACGACTCCCACAACAGATCTTAATAATAAAAATAATACTCGACTTTTTTCAAAGTGGAAGTCAATTGAATTTAAAGATAATAAATAATATTTAATAAAATCAAAACATAAACAAAACATTGGATTTGATAAGAATTTTACCCACATTTTCAAATGACTTTAAAGATATTCTAATATTAATTAATTGATAAAAATTTTGAAAATAATTTACATAAAAGACAGACCTCTATAAATAGATGAGCAGTGAATTTGAGTGACTCTGATATCAAAGAGTCTGTTCCTATTTCCCATTGTCAACACATTTAGAGTAATGGGACTGTTGGACATCCAATCGATATACACTTCACAAAAAAAAATGTAATTTTGTTTAAAGAAAATTATAATTTGTTTCTCACTGTGTTGTCCCGTATTATAGCCACAAATGGGAGGAATGATGCTGTTCTGTGTCTGTCCATTCACTACAAATCTGTCTGAATCACAGGTGCCTTCACGGGGACGACTCAAATCAAATATCAAGAAATCTAATCTCAACTGACAAATATCGGGTCGAGTTCTTTGAACTGATACGGAACAGGCTCTCGAATCCGTATAAGGAGAGGGAGCGTTAGGACTTCGAAAACTTTTAGTATTATAAACTCATTAATTATTTATTTGACATCAAATCATTCAAAATTATTAAACTTACTAGGTCCCGTTATTAATGATTGTGCCGCCACACGTTACCTGAACTTTTATAAGAAATTATAATTTTATTCAAAAGAAAATATATAAAATTCCAGTATTACTCAATTATTTAATGTATATATGAATAATAATTAATAGTTATTAATTAGTTAATTAGATTATGTAGATTATCTTTCTGATTAAAGAATAACTCACAAAAACAACAAATTCCAACAGGAATACCCTGTTGTTGTTGCCATGGTGGTTGATTAAAATCATTAATTGTTCCACTATTGGAGCCTTTGATATTAAATAAAGAATTTGTAATTATTGAAGATTTAGTATAAACATAATACCTTGGTGAGATCCATAATGAGAAGTGGCATAGCAAGCGCCTAAAGGACGCCCACCCCTACTGGTGCACTCGGCATTCGTTCGAACACAAATTCCCGTTCGGTTTCCATCAGTGGTCGCACAATCGCTTATTTTGGAATCAATTCCCATTATATCTTTATTTCCTAATCCGGGCAAATAACCAAATCCAGGAAATCCTCCGCCATTCATACCAAAATTCCAAACTTCAAGAAATGGTAAAATTGAGCAAAAATTTGCTTAAAATAAATAATTTTACATCTTTTTTGTCGAATCAATTTTTGGCCGAAAGTTATGAGAAATACTTCAGAAATAATTGAAAGAATAAAAATCTGTTTCAAAGAATATTTCATTTCAGCTTTAATTCCAACGATTGACTCAATAGTTATTTGTTGACTGATTTGACTGATATTTTGGCATAAATTGGTGTGAATTTTGAAATTAAGTTCATATTTATTGAATGTAGAGGTTTTGCCATAACGTGAATAGTTTTAATTTTTTCAAATCATGTAATACATTGACTTAATTAAGTATTTCAAAGCACTTGACTTTGTTTTTCTGATAATTATAACAATTCCACAAAAATATAGAAATATTGTAAAATTGAATCAATAGATCGACACTATAGCCGACAAACCCTTCCTTTCTATTGTTTTAAGAGAAAAATAGAAATATTTGTCCCAAAAAACGAATAAACTTTTGTTCAATCGATATATTGAACTAAAAATATAGGAAATCTTTTGAATATAATTATTATTAATGAAAATAATGACAAAACATTGACATAGAGTTTAATCTCTAATCTATCAAACATTTTTTAGTACAAAAATTTTGATAATAATTAGAAAAACATATTTTCTTAAAGTATAAGAAGTCTAACCATTAATAGTCACTAATAGTCGCTAATAAGTCAACTAAAAAACATATTTCATATTTTAATTAGAAAATAATGAGTATTAATCATAAAACAGACAATAATTTGCTTAATATCGGGAATAGTTTCGATTTTTTGCAGCTGAAGAAGAAGTCTGTTTCATAAAAGATCTATTTGGTGATAGTATTTGTGCTGATCGTTTCATCGAAGCGACCGAACCCTTTTCAGAGGTCAGATTTGTTCGGCTTACAGTTGAGGGCGATCTGTATGTTCTGGCGTTCGGAATAGGATTAGTTATTCGGCTATTTGTAACTCCATTTGTATTTTTTATGGGATTTCTAGAAGGAAGAGGTATTCCTGTCTTATTATTTTCACCATTCTTTCGTTGTAACGGTAATGGAGTCAAAGGAGCTTTTCTAACGGGAAGTTTAGACCTGAGAGGAGTGACTGGAATTTGTTCCTTCTCTTGAAGTTTTTCATTAATTTGTAGGGGAGTGACGATAGCAGCTGCCGTAGCGTTTGATGGCGACGACAAACTGGTTCGACGAGGAAGACATCCCATTCTGCTGAGTCTATCCGTTTCCAACGCCAAAACGGGAGACAAAAGTTCGGTGTTTCCACTTTCGTCGGTTCGTATTAGTTTCGTCGGTGTTATGATAGCTGTTGGCTGTTGGCTGTTGTGATGGTTTGTCAAATGTAATGTTGAAGGTCTGGGCATTGAAATAGTTGACTCATTGGTCTGTTTCGAAACCCAAAACTGTCTTAAATGTGTGGGACTCGAAGTACTTTCCTTTTGCTGATTATTTTCATTTAGATTTTGTTCGTTATTTTGAGGTTCACTAAAGTTATTGTTATTTTGATCGCTTTTTAATAAATTTTCATTTCTTTCAAATCTATTAAACCTTTTTGAGAGTCTATTATCCATTTCTGAAGGCTTACAACTCAAGGTTCTGCGCAGAGGTGAGAATCTATCGAAGGCCTTCCTTTGATTTAAATCTTCATCAGAATCTCCTTCAGTAGTTCTTGTGGGGAAATCTGTGGATCGCCTAAAATTTGTATTCCTTCTGAAATTGTTTTCATTGGTATCTATTTCTTCGATTCTGTCTTTATTTATAGATTCGGAAACATTTGTGACATTTCTTTCTCTGTTATTCAATTCAGAGTCTGTTATAGTGTTAGAGCTACGACTCCTTCTTCCGCTTCCCATTCTTCTGAAAGATCCTCCAAAAACAGGAATATCACTGCCATTGAGATCATTTGCTGTTCTCAAGAACTCCAATAGATTATTATGTATGTCTTCGTCCTGCGAACCCCTTCTTGACCTGCGTTTTAGTTTTGAGTCACAACTTAAGGAACTATTTAATGAATTTGTGAGGGAATGACTCGAATTGTTTGGCGTTAAACTGCTTTCCATTAGAAAGTTATCAGAATCTGAGCTTTGGGTCAATTTTTTGAGCTGAGAATTGGATTTTCTGGCCTCAAGTTTCATCTCATTGTCACGTCTTCTTTCATTTTCATCGATCGCTAATTTGAATCTTTGACAAAATGAGGCGAATATTCTGAAACATTCCTCAAGTTTAAAGTGTTGGACGTCCTCGCATAGGAATTCCGCCATTTCTATTCGCAAATCATTCAAATGATTCCCAACAGTGATCGACAGCTTTTTAACTTCTTTTTCACTCGAATCGAGAAAACTTTGCATTTCTTTATGAATTGAATCCTCTTTTTGATTAGCGATTTGTTCCCTAAGTTTCTCCATTTTATTCGACAAACAGTTTACTTCAATTCGAAGATTTTCAATCGAAATCCTTTTATTTGATATTATATTAAATAAATAAATTAAAATCTCAGAGAATACCAATTAATGGAAAACTAACTTTGAGGCCTCTTCAAGACTGGGTAGTTGTTGAACAAAATTAGACAGTCCCTTTTTCTCTGCTTGCTGTTTTAAATTTTGGATAATTAGTCAATTAGTGAATGTATGTAAATATATATATTAATATTACCATGGCCACATAATGTATTAAATTAACTCCTGGTTTGTTTGCTCTAATTTCAGGTAATTTAAGTAAGGACATCATCTTGAATCCGGCTGCGTCTCCAGCGTAGCCGCCCTTTAATATCAATTTATTAGTAATTAGTTTTAAAAGAATTGAAATAAGACTTACAGAGTTGAGGAAATTGCCTGATACTAATATTAAATACAGTAATTCGTGAAGTTCTTTGCTTTCTTTAATCTCTTTGGCCGCTTTGCGCACAGACTCGATCGCTGGCTCCAAATAAGTGACAATTGATTCAAATTCTTCCTTCAGAAGCATTGCTTCGATTTTGAGTTTATAATTCGATATATTTATTACATTTAATAAGAATTTCTCTGCGATTGGCATCCGATGGCATTCCTCTTCATTTTTCTTAAGTAACTCAATTTCATTCGCTTCCGGAAGTATTTTCAGCAAACTCTTCAACCTCTCTGTTCCGATCTCTTTATGTTCGCCTTTAGATATCTTTTTAATGAGTTCTTCAGTACTTTCGCGGTATTGTTTCAGAAAGATATTAACATTTAGTGATTTTTTGCCGTCCAATAGTTGCAATTCATTGGGTAACTGGTATTCCCCGCTCTGGCGTTTGATTACTTTTCGCTCTAAACTATTGAAAGGCGATCCAACAAATTCAGAAGAAACGGGTCTTCTTTGAACACGTGGAGAACCAGGACAAGAATTGGGTGCAGAACTATTCGAAGGCTGACGGAAAAGATCTTCGAGTTCATTGAAATCAACATTAAAGTGATAATCAGACTCGTGTTGAGCGGCCACAAGAGCCCATAGATTTGGTTTTAATGAAGATATTATTTTTTCTGAAGTAATTTTACTCCAATTAATTGATTTCATTCTAGTCTTGGGTTTTGGGATCTCTTGTTGGGGTAGTTTCCGATACATTACTGGCGATCCATTCATATCTTTGTGTGATTTCTTATTTGAAAAAAGATCTCTTGCTTTGTCGGCGGATAAGAATTGGCTGTCATTATGGTCTCCATTTATACTTTTTATCATTGGAGCGATTGAAACTGATGGTGGCGGTGGAGGAGGTGGCGGCGGTGGTGATGCGAGCGTTAATGATATTGAAGGAGGCGGAGGTGGTGGTGGTGGAGGAGGAGGTCTTGGAATGGATGCGTCTCCATTAGTTTCTGAACATTTTTTATTTTGTGACTTATCTTCAAGTGATCCCTTTGAGAGCATATCCACAGAAGATCTCCGCTTTTCTATCAATTTGAGCAGTTTTTCTGCGTCTTCTCTGCTTTTGATGGAAGTGGTGGCCCTTTTAACCAAAGCTTCTGCTGAATCCCAGATAATTGCTGGTAATTCTTCCCTTTTGTATTCAATGGACAATAAGTGTTGCAACAAATGAAGGAATGGTATCTCATATTCTGAGTTTCCGGATATTTGATTCAAAATAGAGTTAAATATATTTTGATGAGAATTCACATCAGATTTCAAGACTTTATCCGACATTTTGGGGAGTCTTGTGTTGTGATCGAAACTCATCCGAAATAAAACGAATCACTAAATGAACACAAATTTTGATTTCACATCAAATCGAAGGCAAATAATAGAGTGAAAGCGAAACAAACAAAAGCTTATAATATATTAATAGAAAACTTTTGAATTCATCAAAAAACTTATTAATGCAAAGTCAGGAAACTTTTCAAAACATAATTAAGTTTATCGCAAAAAAACACTGAAAATTGAGTTTTGATTTATTATTTATCCTTTTATTTCATTATAAATGTTTGAATTGAATTATTATTCGTTTGTTTGCTAACAAAAAAAGTTCAATAAATACCTTTGCTTGCATTGTATTGCACTATGATCTATGTAATTTTAAAAATAAAAGAATTTTTTCTTTTAAACATTCAATCGAATAAATGCCAGGTTAAGTGTTTAATACATTAATAGGGCATTCAATTTGTTGAGTGTCGGGTATATTATACTTTCACTTCATTCGAGAAAAGGTAACTCCAATTAATGTATTGGTTGTGTTTCTTGAATTCAAATATTTGTTGGCGAAGAATGACCTCAAAAATTAGAGACAACGAAACAGAGCGAGAGAGTAGGCTGTGCGCCAACATCTTTATATGGTCATACTTGTGACGGCCTTTTACAGACTTTTGGATCAATTAAATTGTGTTTTTCTCATGAATTAACTCAAAACAGTTTTCAATATTTTTTTATTTCAAAATTCAAATTAACTGTAATTAAGAGAAAGAGAAGAACTTCTCAGATGTGGGCTTTCATTAGTGGATGAATACAACTAAAGATTGTGTACACTATTAGGTGATCGGAACAGAGAACAGAACAGTGCTAACAGTGATAAGAGTAACAGTGGTTAGAGTGTTAGCAGTGGTAAGAGTGGCAACTCTACCAACAGGTGATTGCGATCATTAATTCTTCTGACAATAGTCTGCAAACATAATAAAGCAAACAAACATTGAATGAATTCAATGCTAACCAAAGTTATCGACAATTATCTAAACGCTTTACAAACAATTCATTGATTGCATACATTGCGGGACTCTTTTGCATAAAAAACTTGTTTTCTTCTTCTTATTGGGTCTCAAACTTGAAAATACTTTTTCTAATTAAACAAATTCTGAAAACAATAAAAGTTATGGTCTTATAGTTTGTTTGAAGGGATCAGATATTCAAATAAGAAAAGAAGTCTTTCGGGTATTGTTTTGATTTGAAATATCTAAACATTTGGTTCAATGTTAAGTAAATAAGAAAAAGTGACGAAAACTTATGATTATCTCAATTTAGAGCTCATTGTTTGGACAAACCGTTAACACAGATTCGCCCCAAAATTGTTTCTTTGATTTCACACCTAATTATAGTATTAAACAAATTAAAGAATGTCCTCAAAAATATTAACTTTCGATTATGAGACACATCCTTTCCTTTCCTTTCTTTTAATTAAATTCCTAACTTTATTCAGAAGATATTAATTGCAAAATGTGTTGATTCATCTCAAGATCACTTATTAGTCAGCAGACGATTTAATTTGAATAATGTTACGCAAATAGAGCAGGCTAACCCTGCTAACCCTCGTAACCGATTATTCATCCTTTTAAATGACTATAGGGAGTAGAGCACCCTGTAATTGAGTGACTGACAACTGCCTGCAATTCTAATCTTATAATTATTTAATTGCGAAATCGTTTCATAAATATTTGTCGAGTATTTTGGTTTTGAATTATTCAGGTCTAAGACTAAACACTTTTTAAAGAAGTTTTAAGTGCTTTTCGCCCAAAACCCTATCAAATGAGTCATTTCGAGTCATTCTTAGACTCTTTTCAAAGACTAAATCAAAGAAATTTAATTCAAATTATTCCACAATTTGTTATCTTTTTTCATCAAAAAGTTTAAGAGTGTCTAAAATGCGTTTCAAATGTGTGTCAATTCAATCATTTTTATCAAAATAAAGATGAATTGAATTGAATTTTATCAGATTTTTATTTGAATATAAATTACAATTATATGATTTGCTTATTAGAGCAGGGTTAAACATTTGGGTAGGATTGACCGCCAATTTCTTATGCACTATAAAAAGATGTCTGCAATTAATTTCAAATCAATTTTAAGCTATTAAGATGATCACACTTATATAGGCTGAGCAAAGATAATTTACTTATAATAATTTTATTAATTATTAATACCTGTACTCTATTTGGAGTAACATTTAATCTTAAGAGGAATCATCAGAAAGGATGCAAACAAACAAATAATAAATTAATTTTTAATTTTAATAAATAATTCATCAAAAGATTTGATGTTTAAATTATCAACAATTAATCAAATCTCTATTTTTAGAGTAATTTGTTTAAAAAAAAGTCAAATAGTATTGTATTGTAATTTATCTTTTGAAGTGGTGTTAATTCCACTCCAAGTACGCCAACTTTTTTCAATTTGGAATACCTAAGGTATTATACCTTGGCAAAATCCATATTTGGATTCATTAAAAAAGACACAAAAAAGAAAAATTTAAACAAAAATTCTTACCTTTAACTCAATATCTGTTGAATGATTGACTACTTGTTTGTTATTTGGCTAACAATTTGACAAAATTAGACTCAAAGCTCAGTGAATGAGTTGTGGAGTTAACTAAACAAAGTTTGACAGAAGAAACACAATTTAAACTATTAAATAAGATTATTATCACAATTATCAAACATTCAATTACATAGCAATCAAGTAATTTATACTTTCGTTAGCACTTGATTGACATCAGAAGGTATTCATCACTCACTTATCATTGAGTTATCTGAAGACCAAAATCTTTTGATCCCTCAAAATACCCGTTTAAAGTCGCGGCAATAAAAAGAATATTCTGTATAAATGGATAACTATTTCTATAGCACTTATTTAATATATATTTGATTATAAATCGAATTAAAAATTCACTGCAATTCAGTGAAGTTTGCATTAAAGTGTATTAATTAAAAAGTAATTAATAATTCATAAAAAAATACAATAATAGAGAACAATATAAGCATTTAATTGTATTACTTCTTAACTACCAATTTGTTAGAATAAAATATGCAAGCTATAAGTTGATTCAGTTTTCTTATGATCATTTTTATCAAAACTAAATGCGAATGATTAATCAAGTTCAGTGTTATAGTTAACAATACTATTGAATAACTTATTCAGAATAACTGTGCAAAAAGTTTTGATAACATAAATTAACACAAATCTATATTAAGGATAGAATTTCATCGATTTCGTGATTATATGTAAAATTGATGCCAATATCAATGATATTATATCATTCATTCGTCGATTACTTTAAGAATTACCCTTTAATTCCTGATAATGCCAGGAATTTAGGCCTAGATTTTAACAATCGCTCGAAGCTTATTGAATTTTCTTATCGTTTTAAGTTTATCATGAAATTATCAAGTACAATTTTGTATTTTTAGAATTATGTCTCCACTCATATAATGAATGAATAACCGATGAATATTCAACGTTTAAAATCAGGAAATTTACTGTAATTAAAATCTAATCACTACAAATGATCCATTTAATTTTGAGAGAGAGAGGGAGAGAGAGAGAGAGAGAGAGAGAGAGAGAG
>JAQIXD010001717.1:0-13392 GCA_034699985.1 Minunthozetes semirufus | reverse complement strand
GAGAGAGAGAGAGAGAGAGAGAGAGAGAGAGAGAGAGAGAGAGAGAGAGAGACTTGAAGTTTCTTTTATTTGTGTCAGACATTTATTGATAGATTGGCGCAAAGTTGTGACACAAGAAGAAAAAAATTATTATTTAACTGTATATACTGTATATATATATTTAACTATAAGATTCAATGAAATTATTGAGTTTTTATTCAATATTTGAATTTTGGAAAATATTATGAATTTCTTATTCAATATGTAAATGAGTTTTGAAATAAATGAGAGCTCAGGAAGAACTCAAATTTAATACTTCAAAGATAGTTTTGCGAAACATTTTCTCAGTCATTGGTTTTTGTGGAATAAATATTCAAAATAATGATTCAAATGTAAAAATTGGACCAAAAATGAACTTAAAATGTAAATAAAGGCAAAAGTTATTCACTCAATGAATTCAATGATTGATGAAACCATTGATTTGATTTGTAATTCAATAAATATTTTTCTTCAGAAATAGTGGGAACTCTTTATTGATTTATTCAAACAATATTCTGATGCATTCAATGACTAAAATCATAGAAAAAGAGACAAACCTCGAGATCGTCTATAGATGGCTGACTCGGCATAATGTGTAGCCTTAACGCCCGGATGAGGGCCTATGTTTGGATGATTGTTTGAAGAGCGCGATGATGTGCCTGTCGATGAGCCGGAGGCCCGATCGCCAATCCTTTCGTATTGTCGGTCACTACCGATAACATTGTACTCATCTGTTTCGCTATCATCTGAGTTACGATGTGGTAAATGTGGTCGCATGTGGTCTCGCGACCGATTCAGTCTTGCAATTGATTCCATAATAGACTGGTTTTAGTTTGAAGTTTTCATTTATACTCTATTTTATGTGAATTTTGTCAAATCTGTGGCAAAAGTGAAAAATATTTTATTAAAATTTTGTTTATTCAATGACTCAATGACTCAATCATTCAATATATACTCAAATACTAATATTTATATTAAAATGAATCGATTTTTGAATTATTGATTTCAAAGCAAAACATTAGTAAATCAATACTTTTTGTGATCAAAATTGAAGAATAATTGAGTTTTTATCGAAAGAAGTGAAAGAAATTTCAATTAGTTTTGAAAACCAAACAAAAAGTCTTTTCATTTTTCTGAAGTGAAGTAAAAAATGATTTAATTCTTATAAAAAGATGGAATCAAAAGTGAATCGACATTAAGTGAAGTGAAGCCCCAAAAATTGAATTTATTTTTGTTCTTCGCTTCGGTCTGCGGATCTTCACTATAAGGTTGTGCTAAAGAAGTAATTGGAACTACAATTCCATCAATAAGTTAGCCGTTTATTACATTGTATGCTATGATAATAATAATGGCAAAAATAAGGAATGATGGGTTGTCATAGTAACACATCCCAGCGCCGGTTAGAGCTGTTCCTCATATATGGCGTTCATTTGCGCGTAAAAGACATATAAGTTATAAAAGCGTATGAAACGAGTGAAGGCTATGAAAAAGAGTCAGAGAAATGGATCTCGAAATGAGTGCTCACGAGCTCTACATTGGGAGCAAAAAAACGTCTGAAAGGACTGCAAAGAATAACAATTACTCGCATTGGAATGCATTGCATGACAAATGAATTTGACGAGAATTATCTTCACACAAACAGATGCAAAAGACACAGCATATACATAGCACAGGCCAACGCCATCAGATGATAGCCTCTTCCACTGCTTTAATCATTGTATGCAATAAGAGTTGGCAAACGAGAAAAAGAGAAGAGGGCTTCACAACAGCGCTCCCATGTATTGCCAGATGTGTAGTGAGAGCTGACACTAATGCCGATTGCATACCAAATACCAGTTGCGGTAATTTTGATGCCTTTTTAGTTATTCAGAGCCTATCATATTCTCTCCACTCTTCTCCGCAATTGATATCCTTTTCAAGTCTTAATCCCATATTAAAACTCTTGACTAATACTTTAATTCTTATCAGAGGAATAGGTATTATATAACATACGAATCGACTGACTGTTCATTTGTTGCCTGTTTTGCTTAGTTTTTTAAAAATCAGGTCATTATCAGAATTGACAGATCATTCAATCCTAAAGATTTATATTTTATATTTTCATTTCATTTCACATATCCTCTGCTCTAAACATAGACTAAGAGTCTAAGAGTCAGTCGTTTCTAAAAATAGAAATAATTTTATTCTATCCTCAAAAGAGTCGATCAATAAAATTACAGAATATTCTCTACTTTTATAGCGCACTGTATAAGAAATATATGACATTCTATGAGCAATGAGGAGAGGAAAGGAGAGAGAGCTCCTGTTAGTCCTGACAAATCAAATTATATAAAAAATTCAGTGATTTTCTTCATTTCTCTATCTCTTCAGTGGTTAGTAATTTCAATACAAAATTGTATTTTCCTTTGACTACAAAAAATGGATTCTAAAAAGTAGTGAAACATTTTTCTCTTTCATCTGTCTTCATCTTCTAATATCTTGTTATAGAAATTCACATATTTCGACACATTTTTAAATATAAATGTAAATTTAAGGCACTTTTCTTATTGATTTTGTTGTATTCCTTTTATACTTCAAATAAAATATATTCTTATATTAAATCATATTATGTCTGGAATTGGAGTTAAAATAATTTCTTTTTACTATATTTTTGGCTATAATTTTGGCAAAACTTTATATTCTGATGTGATTTCAATGATTTAAAATTCAGACCAAAAATAGACCAAAATTTGTCACAACTCTAATACCAGAGAAACATTTGGAAGAAAAATAGTCAAAAGAGATCTTTACTCTAAACTTGTATTTCTTGGAAAATATATATTTTGGATAATGTTTTGAACAAAAAATAGATATAAAAGAAAGAAATCCTTTGCTATGATATCTGATGCAAAAGATTTTTGTCGATTGGATCAAAACATAATATATTTGAAGAGAAAAATTTCGTTCTTCTATAGAGTTATACAATATATCTGTAAATACAATAAAGTAATAGAGGACTGGTATGTATTGTATGTATGTATTGTCAAATTGATGGAGAAAATGGTGAATGGTTTGAATGTATTGGAGTGCAAAACCAATTCCACATTTTTATATATACGGACACAAATAGTCGCCGAAAATAACAGAAAAAGAATACAATTTTCGCCGATTTTTCTCTCAAACGAAAACTTTTATTCTCTATTATTGTTGTTAGTCTTGTGAACACTATTTCCTATCCAATGGCTGTCCAATGGCTTGTATTGAGAAATAATATTTGGACCTCTGATAGCGATTTACGATCTCATAGTTTAGATTTTTTTTCGGTTTAAAGTATTTTTGAGTTTTGTTTAGTCTCTCAATAGCTATGAATGCAATAAAATCACTAAAAATTGGTTTTATTTGTCCAGAAATCAAAGCTAAGGATTTGGGATTTTATATTGCATTTTATGATTGGCGTTTTGTATACGAATAGTATTTTCTCTTTTTCTTTTTTGCACAACCATTCAATTGAGAGGAGAGGCTATCGAGAAATTCAAGTGAAAATCAGAACTAATTGAAGAATATTTGCCATAAAAAGTGAATTTCTGTGACATTTGAAGCGATTGTAAAGTAATGGAAGAAAAATCACTGGAATTGCGAACAAATCTGAATATAAATAAAATAATCAGTGATTCAGAAGAAAAGTAAGAAAACTAATAACAAATCAAATATCAAAAGAAAATCCAAAAGAAATTTTCCGCTCTTTTATGGCCAGAGATTAGGAGACATAAGAATTCAATTCATAGTTTAGTAATACTTCTGAATGAAGGATAAGAAGAAAAGGTTGAGAATAATAATCGTTATATTCTGTATAGTATTCCATACATTCATATGAAATAATGAATCGATAGACCGTTAAAATAGTAGACATTCTTTTGCTGCAAAAAGCAATCAAATCAATGACCAAAAGGAAGAAAAATAGAGTCAAAGCCTATTCCACTATCGATGGAAATATATATGATTCGGTTCCGTTTGGTCGGTCACGACGTGTCCATTCAGAGTATGGCTATTCTAAGAGGAAAAGGCACAACACTTTTGGGGCTAAACTCTAAAACAACAATAACTATAACTATTTAGAGCGCACTCAGAATATATTCAAAAGGAACGGAATAATAATAATCAGAGCAAAGAGTAGATCACAAAAATCAAAACCAAGAGAAGTGAACATAAAAGGCATACAAATGAGAAGTGCATCAAATCCTTGACTCAAATGATGGGATCAGTCACTCACACAAACATTAAGAAGTATTATATCACAAAAATGTGTATAAATAGTAACGAAATATAAGTAATATTTATGGAAAGTCTGAAAAATTTGATCCATAAATCTCTTGGAGAGTAAACTAATTCAATAATAAGAATCCGTGGCTTCAACTATTTGCCAATCATGAGAATCAAGGGGAACGACCCCAACAATAATTTCTAGTCAACATAAGGGGAAATGAACAGGTCGTCACAGAGTAATTTGTGGATTCCCCAAATATTGAGCCATAAAACACCTTGAGCAATGCCATTGGGAAAGAAGATTACTTTGGGAATGGCTTTCCTCATGAATCTCTTGGCCATCAGATCCCACTCACAAATGTGAGCACCAGATTGTTGGCGCAGGAAAATAAAGTTAGTCAATGACTTCAAGTGCTCACTCATATTAAACACTACGTATATTAGATTGAGTTGAGTTTCAGACCACTGCCACTACTAACCCAAACGAATGGCCGGTGATTTTGGAGGCCAACCATCGATCCCATAACTTATCCCTAACTATAAAGTGATTTTCAGTGATTTTTTCCTCCAATAACTGAATAATAAGTAAAGTCTATTAGATGTTTGGCGACCATAAAAATATCCCATTTTCCCCTCTCCTCCTCAGAAATGGATCACAAACTTCTTGAGCGACAAACAAATAACTCAATTCCCAGTACTGTCCACTCCATCAGAGAATTGAGTTTTTATTTCATTAATATTTTGGTTATTATTTTTCTTACGATTCAAAAAGCAATGAAAACATGAAATGCTTTCCTCTTCTCTTCATTTTTGAGATGAAATTCAATTTTCAAATATTTATTTGATTTAAATCTAATTTCTTGTATATTTCGAACGGAAACAACTCTAGTCTTTCGCTCGACTTAAGAATTATCCGCAAAAAATTGCAAATAAAAATACAATTTGATTTCACAGACAGACATCAGGAAAAACAGTAGAAATGGGCAAAAGTAGACCACATTCTAGAATTTTCAACAAAAAATATTCAGTTTTCAATGAAATAAAAAAACACAGAATTGAGTTCAATCGAAGTGCACTTGAATTGCATCTATGATTATCGAGGGCTTTTTCAACGATGAGAGAGAGAGAGAGAGAGAGAGAGAGAGAGAGAGAGAGAGAGAGAGAGAGATTCATGCTCAAATTGTTCACTCAATAAAGTTTTGACGAAAATAGCTTCTAATATCGCATAATTGAAGACATATTCTTAGTTTTTATTTTTGTGATAAACTTTTAGTGTATTTTTAAAATCGATATTATATTACCCTTTACTTAAACATCTTTATTTCAAAAATTAAAATCCTTTTTTATGAGTGATTTTTAAGTGTCTAAACCCTCCTTATGTTATTCTGATACAGTAGATATGCCCAAGGTTCGCCACATTAGAAGTGTATATAGGGGGTGTTTTTTGCCAAAGATTTTCAAAATTATACGATTATTTTTTACTAAAAATAAATTGGAGGCTCAAAGTACCCGAAAATCGGTCATTTACTCTTAAATTAACCATATTCAATTGTTTAGAAATTAAATCCTATTTAAAGTATCATTAATTTAGTTTAAATCCAATTAAATTAACAAAATTCTGATTTTCTGAGAAAATGTGCCGAAGTTGGCACTACTCATATCTTGTGTCCACTTTTCTCATAATTTTTGTGGACCACAATTTTCTGGGATGATTGGAGACATGATCTCGAAATTGAGGAAGTCTCTCTTAGACATCACTATTGAACAGAGTATATCACTTTTGTGGACCACCACTTTTATGGACCACCTTTAGTCTGAATGTAAATCTAAATCAGAAAGTCTATTCTTCCAAATTACAGACTCTTGAAAATATAGAAACTTGAAAGATGAGAGTTTAAGTAATAGCGACACCAAATGGATTCGAAACATCATAAGTTAAACATAACAAATTAAATTCAAGAATAAAAGCCATTTGAAATGTTAATTAAATGAAACGAATTTGCTTAATAATTTAGATAATCTATATTGTGATAAATTATCTATCGATAGTTAAATTTATTATCAAATGTAAAAACATTCACTTTTTAAATATTTTTTTCAAATTTATATAAATTTAATTTAAAATATGATTTCGTATGAATCGGTTATCGCATTAAATAATACATTAATTATTGACTAATAATTTATTTTAAATAACACTTTTGATAGTAAAATACGTTTCAAAGAACGTAGTTATCATGGTAAAACAGAAACACTCATAAGAAATTATTGTTTATTTAAATTTCTCCTTGCTATTATATATTCTGTGTAAGAAATAAACCCATCGTTATCACTATCGTAGTCCGCCAGAAGTTTGTCAATAATTTCTGTTAATTTTGAAAGTTTCAGAATTATTCGATAAATTGAGATCAATTAAAATAGTAATTATGATAATACATACTTGAATCTTGATCAAACTTTTCATTCCAACGAATTTGTGTTCGATATCTTTCTCTAATAGCATAGAATTCAAGCGGATCTTCTGTTTCTTCGTCCGTTGAATGAACCTTCAATTGAAAAAAAATAGTTAAGATTTAAGTCGATTAAAGCTTTTAAATAATTAGATTTCAATAAATGATAATTAAATGGATTAATTCTAAACTTTTCCTTAAAATATTATTTTTTAAAAATGAAACATAACTTTTATTCATAAAACGAGGAATCATTGAAAAGGAAGTAACACTAGTTTGTTACAATCAAAGAGGAGGGTTTAAAGGGGGATATCATCCCATTGTAAACAAACATTTTTTAAAGAGAAAATATTTTTCTGACCGGAGGTGAGTTTGTGGTCATTTCTTCTTTCGATTTCAAAGAGTTTTCATCGATCACGTGATTCATTGCGGTCAGGATTTCAAGTCCATCCAAAACAAGGTTGTTGTCGAAGTCATGCATTTGAAAATAATACCAATCGAGCTCTTGTTCTGATGTCTTATTATCCAAATCGATGTGATAGTGTTCCCTCACATCCTCTCTTACGTGACTTTTTAAGAAATAATTGCTCTTAAGATTGAAATCAATTTTAAATATAATTCTCACTCGATATCAGGTTTGAAGAAATTCTGTGAATCGCTTTTCACTATTAATGAGATCAACACAAATACAGACAAATAATATAACATTATTTCAAATTATTAATAATATTTGAATTTTAAACTAATTTTATTAAAATTATTAATAATTAAAGCATATGTTTTTGTTGGAAATTAATAATTGAACATGATCATTGATCATTGAGCACTGATCATCATTCGCTTATTTATTCTCTACAAGAATGACAACGTGTGCTCGAAATCAGCCAAAGTCTCAATAAGTTATCTAAAATTCGAGTCTTAATCAATTGAAAAGTGATAATTTTCACTAAGAAATTATCATTCGATTATAACACAAATCACGAAATAAGTTCATAATGTTATCAAAAACAATTAATTGGTTTCATTTCTTCCATTTATTAATACTTTTAATAATTTATTCGAAAATTAATAATAAAATGAAAATATTTTTAATACAAAATGAGTTACAAATTAGAAATGAGTTTTAAAAATGTTTTGCAAATAAATTGTTTGAATATTAGTCTAAAAGAATTATATTTCATAACTCAATGCCATTATTTGATGCAATTTTAAGCCTCTTTTCCTGTTTTAAATTCGGGGTCTGAGTCCTGGTGTGAAACACCAATACTTCACTACAATTGTTAGCCTTAGGCTCGAGATCACTGATGGATGAGATGAGTTGTCCTAAGAAGAAGGTTTCCTGAAATCCTCGGTTTACTTTCAGTGAGAAATAGGCGTTGGGTCTGTCCAGCAATAGTTGAGTACTGACTGCAAAGCCAGACATATCTATCGGGAATTGTCTCTCCTTTTTCCACATAGTATTCCAATCGATTACTTTTCCGTTACTAACAATCGGTTTTTCAACAATCAGTCCACCGACGAGACCCACCGGCCATACAGACACCCCTCCAGTTGACCGCATTTCGCTGAATAGTTTCAAATCATAGGTATTGTCGTCGTCAGCAAAATAGACGACTCCTTTCTTGTCAATAAGATTTTCATTGTCTCGGATCCACTGAATGCCAGCGTTTCGCTGAAGAACTCCTCTGGGTTTTAGCCAATTGGGATCACTTGACTTCATCTTATATTCTGGAGGAGTCAAGACATTCAGATGAGTGACAGTCAGCTCACCATAACTCTGCAATTGTTGTATAAATTTAGTCACTAATTGGGTCTTCTCTTCGGAATCTTCGATAAGAATCCAATGAATATTCTTCGCCAAAAGCAATGTATGCGAAAGTCTGATGAGTTCCGCTTTTTGGACCAAACGGTAATGAGTAGGAGTTATCACATATATTACGGATTGCGATGTCTGAGTGGACACAACTTTGCCATCGAATCGCTTTAATCTATCATTTGTTTGGAAGTTATTTAAACAAACTGTAAATCAAAACAAAATTATTGTCACAAAACATGATATAATTATCTAATTTTTATGAAGAACTTACTCGAAGTGAAACCAATTGACAGAAGTAATAAAAATATGACAAACAGTGAAAGTATTGCCAATAATTTGTTTCTATTCCTCATAAAAAGAATTGTATTTAAGAGTCTTAAGACTCAATCAAATGATTGTTTGGAACCAAATATTTTTGTTTTGATGCAAAACCAAAGATTGGAACCAAACTTGAAATGAGATAATCAGATGGCGGTAACGAACTCTTGAGTGTAAGAGAATGTTTGGTGAACTTAAAACCGGTTGAGCAAGAAGTTGATAAGTGGTGGGCCGTCATTGCCTTCACTGCCGTCATTCTCTCCGTTCACTCACATTCTGACATCTGTTTCAGTAAAGCTTCTCAATAGTTCTCAATTGCTCTCAACTTCTCTCTCATAGAGTTTTTACGGGAGAGAGAAACCATTGACTGCACGCAAGACAGCACTGGATTCTACTCTCAACACAAAACAGTGTTGGCTTTCAAAAGCTTAAAACGTCTCACACTTTACGAAAGATCCAAAATACAAACGGCCATAACAACCATAACCATAACCCAGGAGATACAGATAGAGGACAACTTTTTTGTTCAAATTATGGAAAATCATCTGACGATACATCACTTTTCTAAACAAATATGTTTTTAATTAAAACTAATTAAAGTTTTGTTGCAAATGGTATGTGTTGTGTTGTGATAGTGCTCTTAGACTATGCAAACCAAGAAACTCCTTTCAAAGAGAATCGATTGAATTGAGTTTGTTTTGAAAGAGATTTGAAGTGAAGAAATCGCTATTTAATGTGATTTTCACACGAATTTGATCTTCAGTTTAAATGAAAGAAAAATAAAAATATTTGATTACAACTAATATTATCTATAAATTGAACGACAATTGAATGACTTTTCATTTGGTATATCGTATTGTCATTGGATGGAAATGAGTGCCACACAGAGAACCACTATTTTCCTCAAAAGTCCTCTCGTTATTTGGGTATGTATTCCCTCTTCATTGTCTCTCTATTGTCACTCTATTGTCTATATGTATTGTTTTTACTAACTTTGATGGGATGGTAACCATTCCCAGGGGGTGTTCATTCGATTCAAAACATTTTATACCCAAAACTTAGTTATAAATGTGAAGTGAAATCACTTTAGTTTTGATAATAACATAAAACCGCATAAATTATGGCTCATTGAGTCAGGTATTGTAACTCGTTATTCTGCAAAATTAAAGCTGAAAAAATGGCCAGGCACAACTATGGCACAACTGTGGCACAACTCAGACACCACAATCTATGCCTTTGTGTTAGGAAAGGGCTATTTATTGTGAAGTTCATTAACTGCTTTCGTATTCAAAATTGTCTTATTTTAAGGAAAAGTCTATTAAAATAATCGCTATTTTAATGGCTTAGAGTTTGTTTGAAATGAGATGAAGTATTCATTGGACGTACTTTTGAATCTAAATCAGCAAATTTAAAAAGACTCTAAATTACTCTTTGAAGTTTACTACCGGAGTCAATGACGTACTAAAGCGAGTCCTCAATATTTTTGGGCTCAAAATAACCAAAATTACTTATTTTCAGTTTATTTTTTATACTCAATTGTGGACCAAATAATATATAATCTGTGGCTATTAAGGGAGTGCTCCCACCTATACCTGCATAAAAACTTGTAACTAACGATTGCAAAATCAATCGAAACAATATTAACTAAAATTTATGGTTGGCTAAGGTTTTACCAAATTCCAGATATAAATTACAAATCTATTTGGTGTCGACATTTCACAAATTGTCCAACTTATCGACTCAGCATAAAAACCATACAATTCAATACAATATAGTGATAAATCAGAATATTATTACGTCAAACTACTTTATTACCTCTGAAATGATCGAACAAAGTTTCGAAATAAAAATAATTTACTGAATTAATAACTCAATGTTTAATATATTAATATATCATTTATACGAGAATTTTATTAATTTCTCTCATTTTTATTCCATAATTATTCTGCAAAAAAGCAGTTTTGTCCAAACAATACATTAATCATTGACTCATTTGGACACAATTTTTTTAATCGAATAAATTAATTGAGTTTTTTGTGACAAAAACAGAATTATAGACAATTTTTAGTAAACTTCTGCATATTTTTTGTGTTGAAAAAAGTTTTAACATTTTAGCGAACATTCAGTGAATTGAGTGACATATTAGGGGAAAGTCTTTTCCGGTCATAGATTCTGAATTTGCATTCATTTGGCGTTCATTGCATTCATTGGTTTATCTCATTTAGAAGGGAAGCTATCTTTCACTTTTAGACAAAACATTTCATTGCTTAACATATATTTAAAAACATTTTACTGAAAATTTGTCTTTAATTTTGACTTTTATGCAAAAATTATTATATTTTTTGGTGAAATCTTATATTTAAATATCATTTTTCTTAACAAAAGGTGTGATTCAATCGTTGTAATTATGTGAGCGATGATAGACTATAAGCGACAATAAATCTATTTTCGGGAAACGAATGCATTACTAATTCAGACAAAAAACAAGAGTCGTTTCACTCGAATAAACAAAATGTATTCAAATATTTATTATTATATTATTGTTGTTATTCTTGATCTTCGCTTTCATTTAAATAAATATGTTTAACAGTTCCAACTCTTAAAGTTCTTTAAACTCAATTTTGTTTAGATCTACTACTAATGCAATCACTTATCACTCGATAAATCATTTATAGTTTTAATCATCTTTTCAGAGATTAATCAAAAAATCTTCGATTAAAAGATAGAAATTTAAATAAAATAATGAAATTCAATACTAAATAAATAAATCAGATATTCTAATGGCATTCGGTTTACTATATTTGTGATAATATAATGTATTTATAATTAATGTGAGAAATAGAGAATTAGTTGCAAATGATATCAAATTATATTATTAATGAAATTAAATACTACTCTTTGTTTTCAATTGCGTTATAATAACGAAAACAATAATTGTTATGTTAGAGGATTGCTATGTATATGAGGAGTCATTGAGGATCACAATTATTGTGAGAATAACTATAAATACTTTAAATACTTATTCAAAGTCTAAATTCAGAGTAATCTCAGATTCAATTACTAATCTTTGGTTCATTATCCCAATCTTCTTAAGGCATTTACTCTTTTAGTCTTTATGTTGTTTGAAAGACATTCAACTCTTCTTTAATGAGATGCCGTCTATTTTCAATGGTAACCATTGGTAAGTCAATGGCGACATTTTACAAGAGTATAAACAATGTCTTATTATTCTAAACATGTCTCTACTTTAAACTGTTATAATTTTGGATAAAACTCTCTTAATTTGCATTCTTTTAATATATAACTGGATTAATAATTGCGTATAATTAAGCGTTAAATTAATATTTTTAAAATTTCAAACAAATTTTAACTCAATTTTGGAAAATAATAATGAAAATCATGACTTGAAATCACTTTTTGGTGCTCTTATGCAACAAAAATAGCTTTAAAATAAGAGACTAAAAAGTGAATCCAATATACAGGAAGTCCAACCATTTATTAGTTAAAGCAATAATTCAATTTTGTTTCTTTCAATTTGAAGCAAATCTGGTTTTATATTATATACAACACAGTATTCCTCAAATGATTACTCACTTCTCTTACTTCTCTTCGGCAAAGGCTTCAAATTATAGTTTTTAATGCCAGGTTACTGGCATATATAGTAAGCTCATTTCCGTTTAGCCCCCACCATGAAGATAGGAGGAGGGGGAGGGGTTGTTAATAAAAATTATTTGTTTATTATTAACGAGTTCTTTATTAATATCGTAGTTCATTTGTTGAAATTATTTTTGATTATTACATTACAACAATTATAACCTGGCATTCATTGAAATGTAATTTCTAGCTTGTTTTATTTGTATTCACTTTTGATGAGTGATTCTTAAATAATGTTTTTGTTCAAATCCTTGCAATAATTCTTAGCTTTAGTTCTGATCTTTGGTTTATCGCAAAAACCATTAAATCTCTTGAGAAATGTTATTACAATTTCTCAATTCAATAACACCTGTTCTCAAGTTTCTCATGTCTCCCTTTAAAGCCCAAACTAATGTATGTCCAATGCTTTAAGCCATACATTTAAGGATATTCACGTTCAATGCATTTATTCATACACTCATAGATTTACGACCAAATCGTATAACACTTATACACCGGTATTATATGACAATAAAGTTTGGTTTTCTTTTGTGCATCTTTTGCTCCTTTTCTAAGAACACATTAAGCAACTTGACATTGAAGCTCAAGTACAAATGAGTCCTTGAGAGTAGGGATACCTATTCTTGAGCATGCAAACCAAAATTGTCCATAAATAGGGTTTTATTTTATTAGAAATGACCAAAATATAGACAATTAGTTAGAAAATTGAAAATTGCTTCACAAAAATGTTTGAGAAAAGAAACTAAAAGAACATAAAGTAAGCATTAATTTCGTAATTAATAAGTGTTCAGTCGTTTTATTGTTCCCAAAATGTTATTACCGTATTCCCGCGCATTGAACGACATGTCGGATAAAAGTGAGGTTGATGATAGTGTCGGTTTACCCCGGGGAAGC
>JAQIXD010001716.1:0-13398 GCA_034699985.1 Minunthozetes semirufus | reverse complement strand
AGACCTCGGCCTGGAACCTGTGTTTTGCCCCTCTAACCTGGAGATTCCAGCCCGGAGCTGGAGGTCTGGTCACGCTACCCAGTGGTGACCACCCGGCAACTGCTATATTGTTTTTCAAGCAGTAGTCAACTGTCTCGTCCTGATTGAAACCGGGATGAATACGAATGTGATTTATCGCAGGCTTTACTTTAGCCGTTTTCATCAATGCCTCGATCTCTTGCGGTTTAAAATTGGAAACACCTAAACATCAGACAATACACAATTAAGTAAATAATGAAACTTGTAACTTGTCTGACCTATTGAACGGGTCATCCCTTCTTCCAGAGCTGATTCCAGAGCGCTATATATCTCTGAGTTGTTATTGAGTGGCCATTGAATTGATATTAAGTCGAAGTAATTTGTGTTGAGTTCTGTTAACGCGTTTTTGATCGCATTCACAGTCCGTTTGAAGTTTGAGTTTTTCGGCCAAACTTTGTATGCGATGAATATGTCTTCCCTTTTAATGACACCCTCTCTGAATGACTCGTCAAATGCCTGAGCGATCTCTCGCTCGTTGTGAAAGAACCAGGACGTGTCAAAGTGTCTGAAGCCTTGGGTTATAGCATCTTTGATAGCCAGGACAAGTATGTCACCCTCTGATTGCCAGGTGCCAAATCCAATGACCGGGATGTCATGCCCAGAGTTGAGCTTGACTTTTGGGATCACCAAGTCTTATAAAATAAAATTTACCATAGATTAGCTTATGGTTTGAGTTTGATAAAAATGCCATACTTTTGTGAAGATTTTTCAAAATAGAAGATTCATGATGCTCATCTTCTGATCTAGTTGAATCGATTTTTGAAATAATATAGATGTGCACAAATATCAGGGTTATTGAAATTTTCATTTTAAAGGATTAGGTTAGAGATATCGAGCACATGCTCTCAGTATAGAAACTTTATGACTGAGGATATGAGTGATGAAAAAAAAACTGACAATAAGTTACTTAACAACAATTTTAATGTTGTTTTCCAACGAGTTTTCGTGAATTTTGATGAATTCAATGAACACATCCGTCAGTTCACTGCATCGAAGGTTAGTCAGCGCACAGAATAAAAAAAAGTTAGATCTCAGACAACAAATATCAACAAATTAGAGGGGATTTACCTTTTCGTGAATTCTGTGCATTCGGTTTGAATTTGAAAATATTTTCGCAAATCTTAAATAAATTTTAATTACCATTATTTCTAGGAATAATTGCACTTGTTCATTTTTACTTATTAAATAAGCATTATTAATTCAGTGATGCGACAAATTTTAATCGAATGCAATTATAAATAAATTTTAATCACCATGTTGCGAATTTAAATTTGAAAAGAAAAAAATTTGAATAAAATAAAATCAGTGTTGCATGAACAAATTTATTGAATAATAAGTGGTTTAATGAAATTTTATTGATTTTTTTGTCTTGATTCAATTTTATTTGATAACTTATTTACAAAATCAATTTATTTAAGCAAGATTATTATTGGATAAAATATAATTGCAAGTTTTATTTACTTTATGTTTGAGGTCAAATATAAACTGAAATAACATAATTTTATGATCAATACTTGTGTAATTTGTAAAGTTGCATACCATATTGTGGAACAGTTTCGATCCAATGCCCCCAACGCAGACCCTTTCCTTTCCACCGACTAATAGATTGCTTTCATTTTCACAATTATATAAAACTGTTGTGTTTTCCGCAAAAATATTCTCACTTTTATTACTGGAACCTATTATTTCAATATTAACTTCTAGTGGTATAGCAAACTGACCACAATCATTTGTTATATTGTTTGAATAAATATTCTTGTATAAAATTACAAAGATAAACATTTCATATAATATGATCTTGGTTAATAACTCTGTTTAAAAATTTGGCTTAAGTTTGTAAAAGGCTTAAATTCAATGAATTTATCAGTAGTTAAATCACTTCCCGGATATGAATTCAGAATAAAATCAAACCTTTTTTGAAAGAAAGTATTCTGATTAAAATTTTTATTAAATTGATTAAAATGATAAATAAATTCAATAATTAATTTATTCACTATTTGTAATCTCTATATAATTGTGGTTATCTTTTTCCTCTTCAAAATCTTCATCTGCGAACTCATACTCATAATTCTGTTGCTCATCAATCCTCTCATACATTGCATACTCAATTTCTTCAATACCGATGTCGTCATAGATATTGAAGGCATCATAATTGGGAACGTCATATGTTTTACCCTCTTTTCGTTTTTCCAATACTTTGGACATCAAATGTCTCTTTTTCTTTTTGGAATGAATTGAATACAAACAGAGAATCAGAATAATAACCAAACAAATCAACAAAACCACTGACAAACTAAGTATCACATATCGCGATAAAGTCATTGATGAAGGATTTCCTACACTCATTGTCTTTAAGACACAGATGGGTCTGTTTTCTACTGTCATTCCATCCCAGTGGCCATTAATGCATTGAATTCTGGACAAACCCTTTAATACATAAATTGTTTCATTTGTAAAGAGGTATTCATTTATCGTTGATTTACACGAGAATTTCGCATAACTCCCGTCAGGAATATAGACATCTCCTCCCTGTCCAACAAACAATGATTCGTATTGAACATCAACGGTATGGGAGATTGTGCTGTTCGACAGTTGTTTGCAATTACTTTTTGAGATACAGGTGGGGAACTGGTCTTTCCATTTGCCAAAATATCCACATTCCACAGAACTCATACCATCCAAGAGGTAATAATCCTTGTCTTTACACAGGTATTCATAAATATCCCGATTTCTCTCTTTCTTTTGTTTAACATTCATTAGTAAAGGTATATCAGGTTCGCCACAACTCTGGTCAAAGTGATATACCCTGACATCGCACACGTATATAATAATTGTCTGATAAAACTTTTTCTTAAAATGATTTATCTTTAATATAATTGTGTCAAAGATTTTGTTCCTGTTTTGAGGAACACCACAATCGAAGTCAAGAGTCAGGTAATTATCATCGATTAAATTGTCTTCGTTTAGGTGGTGAGCATTTAACAGATAACAGCGCTCATCAAACCAATGGCTAAAGGATGCACTGAATTTGAGCATATTTTTAGACCAAATATTCTTCAGATTCTTTGCGTATAATTTGATTCGAATGAAATGAATTTGAATGGATTCGGATAACTCTAAAGTGCAAGAAACATCACCAGATAACATCCATCCGAAACAGTGTTTTGGTGGTCTATCAGGTGGAGTAAACGCTCCGTTTGTGTTAAATATTTGTGTCACATTGGATTTTGACGATGGTAATATTGATTCGTCAGCTGAGATCTCGATTGAAGTCAGGTATGACTTATCCAAGTAGTTGATGCCTTCATAAATAAGGTATGAGAGAGAAATAAAACCAAGTTACTTTTTGTTTATTTTTTATTTGGTAACTCAAATATTTTAATTAAATTAAACTCAATCATAACTTCAATTTAAAAAAAACAAGTTTAAATAAAATTGACATAATTACCGCATCTTGGAATTGATCCCTTCCAATAACCATGTTCACATTGCCGGACATTATTACCAACCAATAAGTTTCTATTGTCCTCACATTCGTAATAAACTTTTGAACCATCTTTTTGTGGAAACTTTATATGAGTGGAACTATTATTATGTGGATTGAAAATTATTTTCAAAGCGGTTGGTTTTGCTATTTGGCCACAAGAATTGAAATTAGCTTGGTTAAAATTTAAAAATTGTATTAAAACAAAACAAATAAACTCTTTTTGAAAATCCATTTTATTTTTCCATAATTTTGGTATGAATGATAGTATCCGGGATAGTTTTCAATTATATGTCAATCTCTCAATAATTCCCAGAATATTCTCAAAGTTTAAATGTTTAAAAAGGTTATCGTCACAAAAGACTCTAACATTTATTCTGGAAAAAATATAAACTACTAAAAAAGTTGAGTCAATACAAAATGTCTGAAAACTTGGGACAGTCACAGGAACTGCCATTTATGGTGATAACCGGAACTCCAATAAAAAAAAGGGTATTCAGGTTAAAATTTTTAAAGAGATAATCATCAAAAAGACTTCCTTTCACGTTTTCTAAACTACTTGAAATGTTTAATAAATAATGTTTATTTACAGCATAAGTTACTAGATATATCTTTACAATTAAAATCGGATTACCAATCATATTTTTTTAAAATAATTTCTTGCACATTTTTCTGGAGAAATTAAACTACTCCAAATGTTAATGAAAATTATTCTGCTTATAATTTTTGATAAATTATCTTTATTAATAATTCAAATATTCAAGGAATTATAGTTTCAATGTATTCACTATTCCTAATATCAATATAATTGTGATTATCTTTTCCCTCTTCAAAGTCTTCAATAGGGCACTCATACTCATGAGTCTCATCCTCTTCAATCTTTTCATATACTCCATCGTCAATGTCTTCAATACGTGTGTCGTCATAAATATTAAAGGCCTCATAATTGGGGTCTTCATAAATGTTACCCTCTTTCCCCTCTTTCCCTTCTTCCGCCTCTTTCGACAATTTTTGTCTCTTTTTCTTTTGGGAACGAATTGTATACAAACAGAGACTCAGAATAATAACCAAAGAAAACAACAAAACCACTGATAAAATCAATATCACATATCTTGACAAAGTCGCTGACGAAGGTTCTTCTGCAAATATTTCCTCTAATACACAGTTGGGTTTGTTATATATTGTCAAACCATCCCATTGTCCATCAATGCATTGAATTCTAGACAAACCCTTTAAGACATAAATTGTTTCATTTGTAGAAATGTATTGACTTTCGGTTGATTTACACGAGAAGTTCGCATAATTCCCGTTAGGAATAAAGACGTGCCCTCCCTGTCCAACAAAGACAGTCTCGTATTGAACACCAACTATCGAAGAGATTGTGCTGTTCAGTAGTTGTTTGCAATTTGATTTCGAGATACAGGTCGGGAACTGGTCTTTCCATTTTCCAAAAGATCCGCATTCAACAGAACTAATGCCATCCAAGAAGTTGTGTTCTTTGTCTTTGCACTCATATTCATAAATTGTGTGATTTTTCTGTTTCTTTGGATTGACATTCATTAGTAGAGGAATATCTGGTTTACCGCAACTCTGGTCAAAGTGATAAACCCTTATATCGCAAATGAATAGAAGGATTGTCTGATAAAACTTTTCCTTCAAATATTTAATCTTTAATATAATTGTATCAAAGAATCTATTCTTGTTTTCTGGAACACCACAATCAAAGTCAAGGGTCAGGTAATTATCATCGATTACATTGTCTTCATTAAAGTGATGAGAGTTGAAGAGTTTGCAGCTCTCCTTAAAGTAATGGTTGAGGGATGCACTCGAAATGAGACCATTTTTAGACCAAATATTTTTTAGATTCTTTGCGTATAATTTGATTCGAATAAAATTAATTTCAATTGATTCGGATAACTCGAAAACAAAGGAGAATTCCGCCATTAACCAGCCCAGGCAATGTCTTGGTGATCTACTAGGAGGTGTGAAAGCTCCGTAAGTGTTGAAAATTTGAGTCAGATTAGTGTTTGAAACGGGTAATATTGATTCATCTCCCGAAAACTCCACTGAAGTGATGTATGTCTTATTCCCGTAATTTATGGCTTAAAATTAATACCATGTTAATTCTGATTAAAATTTTACTTAAAAGCATATCTTAAAATTTCATCAAATTCTTTTAATAACTAAGTTAGTAAGTTAAGCAAAAATGAATATAATTACCGCATCTTGGAATTGATCCTTTCCAATAACCATGGTCACATTCCCGAACATTATTACCAACCAATAAGTTTCTATTGTCCTCACATTCGTAATAAACTTTTGAACCATCTTTTTGTGGAAACGTTATATGAGTGGAACTATTATTATCTGGAGTGGACTTTATTTTCAAAGCGGGTGGTATTGCTATTTGACCACAAGAATTAAAGTTAGCTTGGTTAAAATTCAAACATAAGATCATAATAAAATAAATAAACATTTTTAGTGAATCCATTTTATTTATTCACGCTTTTGATATAATTGATAATATCCGGCACAGATTTCATTCAAAATGTCAATCTCTCAGCATTTCCAAGAATATTCGTAAACTGGAAAATGTTTAAAGAAATGATCATAAAAAAGACTTCCTTGCACATGTTTCTGGAAAATATATAATATATAATAATTTATTCTGATATGTTTATTGGATAATCTTGATAAACAAATTCAACAATCATTTAATTATAGTTTCAATGTATTCACTATTGTGTGAACCTATGATATCAACGTAATTGTGATAAACCTTTTCCTCTTCAAAGTCTTCATTAGCGCACTCATACTCATCATTCTGTTCCTCATCGATCTCCTCATACACTCCATCGTCAATGTCTTCAATACGGGTGTCGTCATAGATATTATCACAATTTGGAACGTCATAAATGTTACCCTCTTTTCTTTTTTCCAATTCTTGGGACAACTTTTTTCTCCTTTTCTTTTGGGAACGAATTGTATACAAACAGAGACTCAGAATAATAACTAAAGAAAACAACAAAACCACTGACAAACTCAATATCACATATCTTGACAAAGACACCGAAGAGGAATCTTCAACTTCCATAGTCTCTAATACACATTTGGGGCTATTATGTAATGTCATACCATCCCAGTGGCCATCAATACATTGAACTATTGATATACCTTTTAATACATAATTTGTTTGATTTGTAAACAAGTTTTGATTTGCCGTTGAATTACACGAGAAGTTCGCATAATTCCCATTAGGAATATAGACATCCCCTCCCTGTCCAACAAAGACAGACCCATATTGAACTTGAACGGTGTGAGATAATGTGCTGTTAGTTAGTTGTTTGCAATGGCTTTTTGAGATACAGGTCGGGAACTGGTCTTTCCATTTGCCAGAATCGCCACATTCGACAGAACTGATACCATCCAAGATGTAATAATCCTTGTCTTTACATTCATATTCATAAATTGTTTGATTCTTCTTCTTATTGGTATTGACATTCATTTGGAGAGGAATATCAGGTTCACCACAATTCGGATCAAAGTGATATACCCTGATATCGCACACGAATAAAATGATTGTCTGATAAAACTTTTCCTTCAAATGAGTTATCTTTAATGTAATTCTGTTATTGTTTTTTGGATGACCACAATCGAAGTTAAGGATCAGGTAATTATCATCCATAAGATTGTCTTCGTTTAAGTGGTGAGCATTGAACAGATGACAGCTCTCTTCAAAGTAATGGTTAAGGAATGCCTTGAATTTGATCTCACTTTTAGACCAAATATTCTTCAGATTCTTTGCGTATAATTTGATTCGAATGAAATGAATTTGAATGGATTCGGATAACTCTAAAGTGCAAGAAACATCACCAGATAACATCCATCCGAAACAGTGTTTTGGTGGTCTATCAGGTGGAGTAAACGCTCCGTTTGTGTTAAATATTTGTGTCACATTGGATTTTGACGATGGTAATATTGATTCGTCAGCTGAGATCTCGATTGAAGTCAGGTATGACTTATCCAAGTAGTTGATGCCTTCATAAATAAGGTATGAGAGAGAAATAAAACCAAGTTACTTTTTGTTTATTTTTTATTTGGTAACTCAAATATTTTAATTAAATTAAACTCAATCATAACTTCAATTTAAAAAAAACAAGTTTAAATAAAATTGACATAATTACCGCATCTTGGAATTGATCCCTTCCAATAACCATGTTCACATTGCCGGACATTATTACCAACCAATAAGTTTCTATTGTCCTCACATTCGTAATAAACTTTTGAACCATCTTTTTGTGGAAACTTTATATGAGTGGAACTATTATTATGTGGATTGAAAATTATTTTCAAAGCGGTTGGTTTTGCTATTTGGCCACAAGAATTGAAATTAGCTTGGTTAAAATTTAAAAATTGTATTAAAACAAAACAAATAAACTCTTTTTGAAAATCCATTTTATTTTTCCATAATTTTGGTATGAATGATAGTATCCGGGATAGTTTTCAATTATATGTCAATCTCTCAATAATTCCCAGAATATTCTCAAAGTTTAAATGTTTAAAAAGGTTATCGTCACAAAAGACTCTAACATTTATTCTGGAAAAAATATAAACTACTAAAAAAGTTGAGTCAATACAAAATGTCTGAAAACTTGGGACAGTCACAGGAACTGCCATTTATGGTGATAACCGGAACTCCAATAAAAAAAAGGGTATTCAGGTTAAAATTTTTAAAGAGATAATCATCAAAAAGACTTCCTTTCACGTTTTCTAAACTACTTGAAATGTTTAATAAATAATGTTTATTTACAGCATAAGTTACTAGATATATCTTTACAATTAAAATCGGATTACCAATCATATTTTTTTAAAATAATTTCTTGCACATTTTTCTGGAGAAATTAAACTACTCCAAATGTTAATGAAAATTATTCTGCTTATAATTTTTGATAAATTATCTTTATTAATAATTCAAATATTCAAGGAATTATAGTTTCAATGTATTCACTATTCCTAATATCAATATAATTGTGATTATCTTTTCCCTCTTCAAAGTCTTCAATAGGGCACTCATACTCATGAGTCTCATCCTCTTCAATCTTTTCATATACTCCATCGTCAATGTCTTCAATACGTGTGTCGTCATAAATATTAAAGGCCTCATAATTGGGGTCTTCATAAATGTTACCCTCTTTCCCCTCTTTCCCTTCTTCCGCCTCTTTCGACAATTTTTGTCTCTTTTTCTTTTGGGAACGAATTGTATACAAACAGAGACTCAGAATAATAACCAAAGAAAACAACAAAACCACTGATAAAATCAATATCACATATCTTGACAAAGTCGCTGACGAAGGTTCTTCTGCAAATATTTCCTCTAATACACAGTTGGGTTTGTTATATATTGTCAAACCATCCCATTGTCCATCAATGCATTGAATTCTAGACAAACCCTTTAAGACATAAATTGTTTCATTTGTAGAAATGTATTGACTTTCGGTTGATTTACACGAGAAGTTCGCATAATTCCCGTTAGGAATAAAGACGTGCCCTCCCTGTCCAACAAAGACAGTCTCGTATTGAACACCAACTATCGAAGAGATTGTGCTGTTCAGTAGTTGTTTGCAATTTGATTTCGAGATACAGGTCGGGAACTGGTCTTTCCATTTTCCAAAAGATCCGCATTCAACAGAACTAATGCCATCCAAGAAGTTGTGTTCTTTGTCTTTGCACTCATATTCATAAATTGTGTGATTTTTCTGTTTCTTTGGATTGACATTCATTAGTAGAGGAATATCTGGTTTACCGCAACTCTGGTCAAAGTGATAAACCCTTATATCGCAAATGAATAGAAGGATTGTCTGATAAAACTTTTCCTTCAAATATTTAATCTTTAATATAATTGTATCAAAGAATCTATTCTTGTTTTCTGGAACACCACAATCAAAGTCAAGGGTCAGGTAATTATCATCGATTACATTGTCTTCATTAAAGTGATGAGAGTTGAAGAGTTTGCAGCTCTCCTTAAAGTAATGGTTGAGGGATGCACTCGAAATGAGACCATTTTTAGACCAAATATTTTTTAGATTCTTTGCGTATAATTTGATTCGAATAAAATTAATTTCAATTGATTCGGATAACTCGAAAACAAAGGAGAATTCCGCCATTAACCAGCCCAGGCAATGTCTTGGTGATCTACTAGGAGGTGTGAAAGCTCCGTAAGTGTTGAAAATTTGAGTCAGATTAGTGTTTGAAACGGGTAATATTGATTCATCTCCCGAAAACTCCACTGAAGTGATGTATGTCTTATTCCCGTAATTTATGGCTTAAAATTAATACCATGTTAATTCTGATTAAAATTTTACTTAAAAGCATATCTTAAAATTTCATCAAATTCTTTTAATAACTAAGTTAGTAAGTTAAGCAAAAATGAATATAATTACCGCATCTTGGAATTGATCCTTTCCAATAACCATGGTCACATTCCCGAACATTATTACCAACCAATAAGTTTCTATTGTCCTCACATTCGTAATAAACTTTTGAACCATCTTTTTGTGGAAACGTTATATGAGTGGAACTATTATTATCTGGAGTGGACTTTATTTTCAAAGCGGGTGGTATTGCTATTTGACCACAAGAATTAAAGTTAGCTTGGTTAAAATTCAAACATAAGATCATAATAAAATAAATAAACATTTTTAGTGAATCCATTTTATTTATTCACGCTTTTGATATAATTGATAATATCCGGCACAGATTTCATTCAAAATGTCAATCTCTCAGCATTTCCAAGAATATTCGTAAACTGGAAAATGTTTAAAGAAATGATCATAAAAAAGACTTCCTTGCACATGTTTCTGGAAAATATATAATATATAATAATTTATTCTGATATGTTTATTGGATAATCTTGATAAACAAATTCAACAATCATTTAATTATAGTTTCAATGTATTCACTATTGTGTGAACCTATGATATCAACGTAATTGTGATAAACCTTTTCCTCTTCAAAGTCTTCATTAGCGCACTCATACTCATCATTCTGTTCCTCATCGATCTCCTCATACACTCCATCGTCAATGTCTTCAATACGGGTGTCGTCATAGATATTATCACAATTTGGAACGTCATAAATGTTACCCTCTTTTCTTTTTTCCAATTCTTGGGACAACTTTTTTCTCCTTTTCTTTTGGGAACGAATTGTATACAAACAGAGACTCAGAATAATAACTAAAGAAAACAACAAAACCACTGACAAACTCAATATCACATATCTTGACAAAGACACCGAAGAGGAATCTTCAACTTCCATAGTCTCTAATACACATTTGGGGCTATTATGTAATGTCATACCATCCCAGTGGCCATCAATACATTGAACTATTGATATACCTTTTAATACATAATTTGTTTGATTTGTAAACAAGTTTTGATTTGCCGTTGAATTACACGAGAAGTTCGCATAATTCCCATTAGGAATATAGACATCCCCTCCCTGTCCAACAAAGACAGACCCATATTGAACTTGAACGGTGTGAGATAATGTGCTGTTAGTTAGTTGTTTGCAATGGCTTTTTGAGATACAGGTCGGGAACTGGTCTTTCCATTTGCCAGAATCGCCACATTCGACAGAACTGATACCATCCAAGATGTAATAATCCTTGTCTTTACATTCATATTCATAAATTGTTTGATTCTTCTTCTTATTGGTATTGACATTCATTTGGAGAGGAATATCAGGTTCACCACAATTCGGATCAAAGTGATATACCCTGATATCGCACACGAATAAAATGATTGTCTGATAAAACTTTTCCTTTAAATGATTTATCTTTAATGTAATTCTATTATTGTTTTCTGGATGACCACAATCGAAGTTAAGGATTAGGTAATTATCATCCATAAGATTGTCTTCATTTAAGTGGTGAGCGTTGAACAGATGACAGCTCTCTTCAAAGTAATGGTTGAGGAATGCCTTGAATTTGATCTCACTTTTAGACCAAATATTCTTCAGATTCTTTGCGTATAATTTAATTCGAATGAAATGAATTTCAATTGATTCGGATAACTCAAAGACTATTGAAGTGGTCCCAGAATGAATCCAACCCAAGCAATCTTTTGGGGGTTTGTCTGGTGGTGTGAACGCTCCGTTTGATTTAAATATTTGTGTCAGATTATATTTTCTATCTGGTAGTATAGATTCATCCCCCAAAATCTCGAATGAAGTCATGTATGACTCATTTTTGTAGTTTATTGCTTGAAAGGTAGGGTTAAAATTATTATCATGTTAATTTTTTATTCATTGTTTAATATTCACTAAATAATGTGGAAAACTTTCAAATAATTCATCTGTTTCAAATAAGTTCAAATATATATATCTTAATAAAAATTACCACATCTTGGAATTGATCCTTTCCAATAACCATGGTCACATTGCCGAACATCATTACCAACCAATAGGTTTCTATTGTCCTCACATTCGTAATAAACCTTTGAACCATCTTTTTGTGGAAACTTTATATGAGTGGAACTATTATTATCTGGAGTGGACTTTATATTCAATGCGGGTGGTCTTGCTATTTGACCACAAGAATTAAAATTAGCTTGGTTAAAATTCAAACACTGGATCAAAATAAAATAAATAAACTTTTTTATTGAAATCATTTTTTTCGCTTTTGATACTACTGAGAGCATCCGGGAAAGAAGGCTTTCACAAATGGCAATCCCCTCAAAAAATAGTTCCAAGAATATTATCAAAGTTTATAGTTTTTTGGCAAATAAGCGCCACAAAAGACTTCCTTTCAAATTCACTAAAAAATAAACTATGAAGGTTTAATGAAAGCGATTGACATTAAGATAAAGGGGAAGTTTTACAATGAATAATAAATTTTTACAAACATATTTAAATTAAGCTAGACAGAATAATTGAATATTTTAAAACAATCTTAATAAATGGTCTCTTTTCATTTTTCCTTTATTCTTGCCACAAGACTCATCAAAAGGTACTCGTCAAACATATTGCGACTCATCGTGATCAGACACTTTTGAAAAATTCAGATTATGTTCTTCTTTCATATCGAGATAATATTCTTGGTTTCCTTCGGTAACTTTTAAATATTCATAGCTTTGAATTTCGCAATCATGATATCGAGGCTCAATATCATGGTATTCCAAATACTCTGCGTACTCTTCTTTATCTGTGGCTTCATTGTGATCGCCATAAAGATCGAATTGATCCATGTAAACATTATCATTGCTTAATTCTTTCATCTTTTCATCCTGTTCCGTCTTTTTCTTCAGTATAATTGCTTTGTAAATGAGGTAGATCATTATAAAAACACAAACAAATGAAACCACAGATAAGATTGTTATTATTGTTCCCAAGTTTGAAGGGGTTTCCACTTTCGTGATGTTTATTGCATTTGTTTCAACACATTTAGTAATATTGGGCTCAAACCCAACCCATTCACTGTTATTACAGAATATTTTTGGCGGACCTTTCAATTCATAAACAGTTTGATTTGAAATGATCGAGCTATTATCGCAGCAGAATTCCGCATATTTTCCATCGGGAATATAGTCATATTCACCCTTTCCTTTAATCTGCATTTCATATTCAACTTTCATAATGTCATTAGAGGTGAGATTCAATGTCTTGCAAACTGATCTTGAAATGCATTGTGGAAAGGGATGACTCCATTTCCCATTTTGTTCGCATACAAGATGCTGTTCCCCATCAACAAACATGTCATCATTTTTGCACTCATACTCGTAATTACTTTTACCCCTCTTATTGATTTTCATGAGGAGAGGAATGTCCGGTTGACCACAATT
>JAQIXD010001715.1:0-13402 GCA_034699985.1 Minunthozetes semirufus | reverse complement strand
TCTAATTGTGAGCTAGCAAATTTCACATAAAGTACTACCTGGAATGATTTTTAAGTTTGGCTAATTTGCAGGCTGAGCTTATGAGTCATAAGGAATAACATTCAAAGGAATCTGCGATTTAATTGATTATTAATTTTCTTAAAATACAATTTATAATACAATTATTGTATTCTCAAAATAATATGAAAGTGTTTTCAATTTAAAAGTAATATATCAACAAAATAGTTCATAATTAGAGTTCAAAATTATATTTTCTATTATTTTTCCCTAAATTGACTAAAAAGGGGTAATTAATAGGTTTTCGTACGAAATCAAAGTTAGATTTTAATATTTTGTTAAACAGACCCAAAACCCAAACATTTATTGATTAGTAATTAATAATTACATTTTGGGTCTAAAATACAAGTTTCTATTCTCAGGTAAATATAATTAATCATTATTATTGTTACACTAAATGTTACACATTTAAGTCCTTCAAATATACAAATTATTGGACAAATTTAATCTAATTTTCTACTTTAATATCTTCTTTCAAAAGCAATAATTCATATGAAAATAATTATTGAATTTTTGCTAATTTAGATAAAGATTATGATAACTGACTCAATCTGTAACAGAATGTTCACAATTTGTTTTTAATAAAACAAATTAAGTGGAAATTACTTTATTTGGCATTTATTTATCGATTGAATTCTCTTATTTAAATGTATTTTCAATTTTAACTCAAAATTAATGTAAATTTTATTCTGAATTATCAATAAAATAAAAACACTTAACCGTCAGTTATTAATAATAAGTTATTATTAATTTATTTTAAATAAAAGAATTGAATGAAAGACAAAACAATTGAATTATTTTAATGTTTTAATGAATTAGAAGAGAGTATAAATTGAAATCAAATTCATTACAAGTATTGGAAAAAATTCTATAAACAGAAAGACATTTGATTTGAAAGAACATCAAAAAACAGATAAAAAGATAAAAACAATTCCTAAGAAAAGTTATAAAAACAAATCAAAAAACGAAAAAAGCATTTATTCGTAAAAATTGATTAAAAATTAAATTTTGAGAAAATATTTACTAAATATTGACAATAAAACTTCATTTTCTAATCGATAACTAATTTAACAAAATTTTCATTTGATTTTTACCTAAATATTGATATTTGAAGACTTTTTAAGAGTGAGGAGGAGTGGGCGACGATGTGAGCAACGAATTTAAACTATCTTTTCGTTCAATTTAACGCTTTTTCACATTTTTTTTATCGAAGCATTAGTTTTGATGATTAGAACGATAGCAACGAATTGAGAGATAAATCGATTGATAATATGTTTCAAAAACTTATTTAACTCTAAAATCGAGAACAAATTCATTGATTTAATTAATGAATCGAATCATTAATTGCAATGAATTCACTTGAATTGAGGGTCAAAACGACAAATTCAAACATTTTATTCTGACCTAAAATGCTTGTGTGACCACAAACTCAATTCAATCGCTTTTCTAATAAGTTATTTAAAAATTAGTTTAAAACTCAAATGTTTTTAACATTTCATTACTTATAATAGACTTTCATTATATTTGTTTCATAAATATATTATTAAATTATATTAAAATCTATTTTCAAATAAAAAGAAATCAATTTTTAGTTCAAAATCAGAATTCAATCAAAGGTTTAGAAGTTAGACATTAAGAGAGAAGATCTGAAACAAAACCAAAAATACATTTATTAGTGATTAACACAAACTCAACTGATTTTAGTGGACATACCTGTTATGGTTTGTTCCTGACTTTTAATGTTTGAACCGTTTGTCGATATAAAAGCATTAGATGTCACGTGATTTGAGTTAAAGACGTCTTCCATATTAGTTGGCGTCGAATAGTTTAAGTTAATTAATTGATCTAAAGATGGGGTCAGTTCTTGTGAGGGCCGACCGCTCACAGAACTGACGCCATTTATATTATCGTCGACTCTCTCCTCACTTTTGAAAGAAAAATAAGTTTAGAAATTGATTTCAATTGAAATCGTTTGAGAAATACCTCTGGTTTTGGTTATGGATGTGATTATTGTTATTAATATTATTGTTTCGATTATGCGAACCATTCACAGACGAAATACCATTTGATTCGGACTTCCGATTCTGGAGGACAGCTCTGTTGACGTCTTCAACTAAATCAGGCTTAGGATGAGTATTGGCCACCGATTTATTTATATCACTGGCGGTCGTCTTTATTATAACCAAATCTTCATCTTTTTGCTCATTTTTGAGGATATTTTGATGATTTTTGGTCACTTCTCTCACTTTTTCAGGGGTACTATCATTCGAATGATCGGAAAGTTGTGTTTCTTGAGTTTCGTCGGGCGATGCTGTCGGAGAACTGCCCCGATTTGCTGGTGTTTTACGAGTCCGACTCATTATAGCCTCGAGTTTCTGGAAACACATAAAACAATTCAATAAATTGATATAAAATGAGAGCAAATGATAGACAAACCTTCTTTCTCTGTAGACGTTCCTCTTCATCTCGTTTTAGCCTTTCCTCTAACTCTAAGCGTTGTTTTTCTGCCTCTTCTTTAGCCTTCTTTTCCTTCTCTTCCTTTTCGATTCTAATTCTCTGTTCTTCGGCTTTACGTTTGTTTTCCTCTTCTTCTCGCAATCGATTCTCTTCCACTGCTTTCCGAAGTCTTTCCTCTTCAGCCTGTTTTTGAAGTTCAATGAGTCTGAGCTGTTCCTCTTCTAGTCTTCGATGTTCTTCTTCTTCACGTCTGACGCGATCTTCTTCTTCTTGTTTCTCTTTTTCAATGCGAAGTCTTTCCATTTCTGCCTCTCGTTCTGCCTGTTCTCTGGCGAGTCGTCTCTTTTCAGTCATCATTTTCTTGTAGTCCTCTTCAGACAATTCCTTTTTGCTATTATTGGCGACATTGGAAGGCATAACAGTATCACATAAAACAGGATTCGGGGATTCAGACCGAGGAGTGTTTGTTGGGTTTGGCTCTATTGATGGCACAGGGGTTTCCTTTGTTTCCTCAATTTGTTTTTGTGGAACAACAGCTTCTGTTGTATTTATTTTATTGTTCTGACTATTAGTCGAACAAATGTTTGCTTTTTCGCTAAGACTCGCGTCAGAAGAGGACTGTTTAATAGCCTTTCGGGCCATCGCCGCCGCTTTTACGTGCGCCGGCTTTCGAGGAGGGGGAGGTTTAGGAGTACCACCACTTGACTCAGAATCAGGAGACGCTAATGATAGGGGTCGGGGCCTACCACTCGCACTTCGCGTTCTGTTTTGGCGCATAGGAGGTGTGGGATGTGTTTGTTTATCATGTGCTCTCTCTCGCGCTGCCGTCACATCTTTATCTTCGACTTTTTGCTTCACAGCATAAGGACTTCCAATACTGAGCGGTCGTGGCTTTCGGGGAACCGCAGGTTTAACCCTTCGCTTCACTTCTGAACCATCTGTCGAACTGGACATCGATGATATGGGTCGAGTCGGAGACAGTGCTATCAAAAGTCAAACATTAATTTGTTTTGAAAACAATTTTGTAATTAATTTAAAGAAATTTGAATTAAATTCGAATTAAAATAAAATAATTTTCGGAATAAAAAGGAATTAATTGGTATTCAAACCAAAGAATAGATTAAAGTATAAGAAGAGGAATAAATTGTAAGCCATTTGGTCCACCACCAGAAGCATTGAAAGGTAAAGACATTGTGTAGGTCTCAGTGCGTCATAAGTGAAGTGCTTTTTAACTGTTTCTCCGAAGAGTACTTACAGTCGATATTGAGACTCATCGAGGATCTGGTATTACGTAAAGTCATTGTCTGTGTTCGCGATTTCGAGGAATTTGTTTGTCGAGGCGGTGGTGGTGGAGGTCTGGCCAACAAATGGAGCATACTTTTGGACTTTTCTTTGTTTTGTTTACAAAAATAGGAAGAATTGTGGGATTTATTCACAGAATTAACGCTTTTATTATTATTGGGACTCAATATGGGAGAGCTTTTCAGCGACAACTGAGTCATGCTTTTGAACCGACTTTTTCTAAGGACTGGTGGCTGACCCCCAATAGGAGTGTGTTTTAAGTTCGAGTTCTTATTATAATTATTATTGGAATTGAGAGAAGACATGCTTTTTGTAAGATTAGGATTATTACCACTTAAGCTATTCTTCGACTTTTGTATCTCTTCTACATAACGACGACGAGGTTGTGCTAATTGGTCCAATCGAGTCATACTGACCGCTCGTTTTGGTGTACTCTTCACGATTTGCGGTGAATCTGTTCCTAGACTTCTGTTGGCCTCTCTATTAATACGGTCTGTAGAGGAGGCAAATATTCTTTCTCTGGGCATCGCTGGGAACAGCTCTGGATGACGTCTCCGACCTCTAAATATTCCTTGGATTGAGACTAGCGATTGAGACATCATATTCTCGTCTTTCAAACAAATAAAACATTAAATTAATTAATTTGTAAACAAAAAACCGATAAAATTCTTGATATCAATTTGGGTTACAAAAAGCGAAGACAAAGAACATTAAAAAGTCATTAAAAGAGATTAAAAATAATTTAAATATTAATCAAATATTTTTAATCATTAATTAATGAGTGTAAGAGTCGAGAGATTACATGATTTGATAGCATGTGTTAGATAATCATCAGATGAGTCGGAGAACAAGTGGAACAACAAAAACATTAAAAGCGAGAAACAAGTGATTAAGAAAACCATTTAATAACTAATTATCTCTTAATCTCTAAACAGATAACTATTTTAGGAATTTATAAATTAATTCAAATAAAGCAATAAAATCATCTCCAGATCGGAGCCAACATTGAAAACATTGAAATCAAAGTAAACAATAATTCGTTAATTGAGGACTCATTCAAACATCAAAAGCGTTTGATGACAATAACCTGGATATCCATCCATTTTAGGATCAAATAAATTGGTTCGCAAAAGCCCTGACTCTCGGGTATGTTTCGGGTATGGCTGAGCAGTAGTAACCACTAAACCCAATAAATTTAGTTTAATGTTTACAGTAATGAGTCCTAACTAACCCCTCCACCCATTCTTCTAATACGTACTGATTTAATGATCGATTAAACATTAAAATTCAAGCGTTTATTGAGTGACTCCTTTTATGAACAAATTTGGGGTTAATTAGAAACAAAGGTTTAAATGTATTTCATTAATAAAAACAATATATGTATATATTATGGACACATCGGACAGTTGTTTAGTTCCTATAAAGGAGTCCCAATTTCAAGATAACTCCTGTGAGTACTTCCGTAAAGATTAATCAAATAAATGAAACAAACCATCGTCTCCGTTATCCATTCTCTTGATGGCAGGTCCCAAAAATAGGTGTAATTAACCAATAATTCAATAAATTATATTAAATTAAAAACAATTGAAAGACACGTCTAAACAGTTTGGTGTCAAAACACTAGACTGACGTCTGATTGGATTTATACAACATTCCGATGTAAACCTGCAGTATTACAATATATTGTATTATTATGTTATACTTATCCAGTATTACCGCATAGTTGTATAGCGCCTGTTATGTTACCATTACTTACCATATAAACAATTATTGCCATTAATGGCGAGTTCAGCTCATATTTATCCATAAATAACGTCTTAAATACAAATAAGAAAAGATTAATAAATGTGAAATAAAAGCCTCCTCTGAGAGGAGTCCTCTCAAAACTTTTCAAAACTATTGCCATAATCTATATTTAAAGACCACTTTTATTGTGATTTTTAAGACATACATAAATGTAGTAAACAAAGAACATCTATAAAGAAACGGCCACTTCGTTGAGGATTTCTGTCAATCTCTTAAGGGCTGAATCTAAAGATTGTTGTTCTCTTCCGGAACTACTTCTGTATAATAGAGTTATAGCTGTAATGTATTCATTCAATTGAAACTGAGAACCCTTTTCAACAATTGTTGTCAGAATTTCGTCGGAAGAGTGATAGAAGAGTTCAAAGTATTGTCGGCAGTAGTCGAGCGCCACTTCTCGAGACATTGTAATTGTGGTTAAACTTTGTTGAATCGCAAATATATTTCGACACATTTTTTTGACTCCATTTGTATTAATCCTTTTAATAGTATTACAACAGTTTATTAGAATCGTTGCCACTAAGTGTCCGACGCCTTCAAATATATAACGCAATTTCCAGGGCTCTAATACTTGTCCCAACGCTTCATCAATTGAAGACAAATCTTTATTAAGGCGTATAACTTCAGGATCAGGTTCTTGACTATCGATTCCCATCGCAAAAGAACTTTGAGCGACGGGTAATAAATGATAAAAACAATGGACGCGAACTTCTAAATGTAATACAAGAAGACAAGTTTCAGCCAATTCTTCAAAATCACGGGAAAGTTGATTAAGTGTTGCGATTGAGACATCCGAGAGTGGCATTACATCAAAGTTTGATTTGGATTCAGTGACAGACGGCGCTAAAAAGCTTCCATCAGTTGATTGCGGCAAAGAATTAACTAATTCATCGCAACGTTTTCCCAACCATTCCATTGATTCCTGCAATTGACCCAAAATTCTTAGTTGAGACACATCTGAGAGGATCTCATGAATAGGAATGAGTGTTTCCTGAGCCAAATTACTCGTCAATATTTCCGATTCTCTCATATTTCTGAGTCGAACCTCTTCTGGCGACTCATCAAAAGTCATTCGAGTTTCTTGTGATATGAGTCTTACGTGAGGTTTACGCTGTCTTTCATTCTGTGCTCCCAAAAGTGTCGCCCAATTTGGAAGAGATTTCAAAAAACGATTAATATCTTCATCTTTAGCCCAAGTGGCAGATATTATGCGCTTATCTTCGGGTTCCGGCTGAACAATACCACGATATGCCGCTAAACAAACGTCTTTATATTGAGATAATATATTACAGATTAGAGTTAAGAAGTCATCCGCAAACAATGGCAGAGCAAACATCAAGTTCTTGAGGTCGAAAACAGCCCTATCAATCAATGCTGTGCTGTGAAGAATAGGTCGGGAAAGACCTGATTGAGAGAGAAATTCCGAGTCGTTTTGTATTTTCCAAATGTCAAGACTTTTATTGGCAGAATCGAGAGTTCGGTCCAAATCAACGCTTATTTGAGTACAAAATGTTTTCGCACAAGAAATCAAATAAACATAAAGAGAACAGTGGTTTCCCTCTTCGAGTTCGAGTTCATCTTCAACTTCGCGAATGAATTTCATTAAAGGGTTAAACATTAAAACAATATTTTCTGGTTGTGGCGAACAAACGATATATTGTTCCGAATCATTAATAGACAAATCTATTGAATCGATTGGTGTTTCTCCGTTTTCTGCTTTTTCTTTGAGGGCTTCCTTCTGTTCGGCTAAGAATGCATTTAAAGACATTGCGTGCGAAGAATATTCAAAACGAAAGAGAGGAGCCTTTTTCACTCTCATTGTAGTGACGGCAGCCGTTATTCCCCTCTTTTTAGCAAAATATGAGGACAAGTCTGTTGCGGTTGAATTGGATGATACGGCAGAAGCACTGATAGAGTGATTGGCTTTAGATGTTGTGTGAGAACCACTGGTGTCTAAATACAAATCCATCACAAACTGAAGAATGGTTTGAACTTTTGACCAAATGTCAGGAACTGTATAGAGATTTATATATTGAATGTTCAAACTTGGATCAGATTGGAGTCGATGTAGATTTGAGAGAACAACCGAATCATGCAAATGGACAACACTTCTGTACTGTTGGAACAGAAGGTCTAAAAAGTTTTGCAAAATATGATTCGATTTTTGCTTATTTTCAAAATTAGCCAAAAGTATTGTCGAGGTTAAGACGTGTGGAACCGCCTTATTATCAGAAGTCCACTCATTTCCTGACTCATGTCCTTCAGCTTTAACTTCACGACCGGTTCGCTTCACTATATTCGTGAGCTCTTTATCACATCTCTCTTTGATTATCTGAAGACATAAAACAAGAATTAAATAAAATTGTATTCAAATAAATGTGAAAACAAGTCATACGTCAACCGCTTCTGGAATTTTGTTAAGAAGTGCCAAACATTTCATCAAAATTGAAATAAATTGTTTGCTGTCCTCTTCAGGATCAGAGACATTAATGTCTTCTTCAATGGGATCGTTATTAGCAGTGATTTGAGGCACAGAAGCTATTCTTTGTTCTGCAATCAAAACAAATGTATATTTTAGTTAAAATCAAATTATAGTGACTTTTGTTTACTTTTATTGACTCCGATCTGCAAAGCGGGGGACAGTATGTCTGCGACAGACATTTTTCTGGAAGGAGTGTTATCTGATGTGTGTCTGACTGATCCGTGACGCTTAAAACGCTTAATCAGATCCGTTGTCGATCTTATATACAAATGTTTATGCAATTCATCGACAATGAGCTCATATAACGACTCTTTTTTGTCGACGAGTTCTGACTTCACTTCTTTAAGTGCGTCCACATTAACCAAATCTGTGTCCAATTGTTTTAACGAATTCACCACTAGTTTAGTGGCGTGAAGATAATGCTTCCGTTGGATATATTTATCAACACTTTGGGGAACAGTCATCATTGTCTCGACTCTGTCCAAGAGCTCCAAAACAACTTTATTCTCAACTGATTCGAGCCATAACTTCTTGAGCTCATCGCGTTTGCAATGAAGCAGTTTCTGACAGGTCTGCAGTTTATCTCTAGTTATGACCACTCTTTCACGCGATTGCTTCAAACGCTGAGATATTTTAGAAAAGGCAGACATCACCTGAAAAGACAATATTATGACAATAAGACAATAAACGAGAAGACAATCAAAAATTTAAAACCTGAGACAAGTCGTGGTGATGTCCAACAACCAGTTGGGAGAGCTTTGCGTCACATTCTTTGAACTCTCGCTCTAAGTTTGCTTTTTCTCTGTCTCTGTCCGATGAGTCCCGCGAAGATGTCAATGACCTGATCACTGACATAAGTAGACCGCCTTTAAGGACAGACTAACCGACAAAAAGTCATTTTAATTAAGTTCAAAACAAGAGTCAAACAATACATACCGAAGAGGACTCTTTGCTGGAGGCACGGGTCAGACGGGGAGGACGTATTGGTTGTGATTCAGACATTTCTCACTTATTTTCGGTAAAAAACAAACAAATTTCCGGTTTTTGTTGAATGTGTTGTCTCTATAAAAACGATTTAAATTGAGTTAAACACAAATTTTTGAGTTTCTCACAAATAATAAGTATTTTTGGGACGAATTTAATTGAAATAAAACAATAATTAATTACATTAAATACATTAAATAATGTCTAAAATATGAGTAAAATAATTAAATCAAATAAAAAACTGATTAAATCTTTGGGTGTTTTTCACATAAATATTACACAGAGTTTGTTGTTTGTGTCGTTTAAATGACAAACAAACCAATCAATGCATTCAAACATAGTTTACCGCTTATTTCAAATTTTAAATCATCATCAGTTTTCTTTTACCATCAATGAACCATCATGGTTATCTTTATTGATGGATTTTTATTGCCACTACATAAACGAGATAAATAAATACATTCATACTTTCCTCATATCATTTGAATTGAATGATTAGATATGATTATAAAAATTAATTTATTTGACTTTTTATTAGAACTTATAATTTGATTACAAATTGAAAGACCAAGAGTTTAATTAAATCATTTATTTTATAAAATAGCTTTAAATTCATAAAATAACTCTTATATAGTTATATGCATTTTTGAGCACAAATTTTTTACAATAAAATACAATTAATTTGTTCTGAGTTTTCAATTAATTCAAATAAGAATGTGTTTTGAATTTTATATTTCGATGAATAGATTGAATTTATATATAATTTAATACAAAATATGAGATTTTTAGTTTTCAATGTTAACTTTTTTATCATTAGTCAACACCTAAACCTTTCATCTTAAAAATAAAGATAAATATTGTTCTGAATTTATATCAAATGAAGAATATATTTGAATAAACGATCTCTGAGTGTATTTTAATACGAAAATTGTTTATTTATATCTCCGGAAGGATTTATTGAGACGACACCTATATTAGCGTTTGTGTCGGTCACGGAAGAGTCCTCTTCGATATAAACAGTGTCTTTCTCTTTACGCGGAACTACGTTTGGCGTCACTCCAATCAGGAACCGCTTAACACATATAAACATTAGAATATTCTCTCTATAAGAAGATTATTGTTTATAAGGCATACCTCTCTTAGAGTCAAACTTGGATCAGTTTTAAAAAGTAGAAAATAAATGGCATAAAATGGTATGCAAAGGACCGAGGAACTGGCCAATATCCAACCAATAAGCTCACCATACCAGGGATACTCATATGTATCCGCATAGACTAACTTCTCGTACTTTATCACAGAAAATAAGAAAATTGCCTGAAATTCAAGGTTTGAATGAATTCATTGAAATTATTATCACATTTATTATTATTAATGCATTAAATAAACCATTTCTTACGGCAATAAAAATTGGAGCAAAACAGACCCAACAGTAATAAAACCACCGCAAAGGCTTGAAACCCAACATATGCGTCATATTCTTGTAAATATTGGTCGCGCCTTAATATTAGGCAAATGTTAGACAAATTGATAATTTTTATAGAAATGAGAGCTCATACCGAATACCCAACAAAGACCGACGATCTCTGCGAACACAACTAATAGAAGTGAGAAACCACTCGCAGAGAAGAAGTCCATCAACTGGAAGAGATACATTCCTCCGCCCATTACTAGAGGTATTCCCAAACAGAATTGAATGACTACTACGCATAGTGTGAATAACCTCCTTCGAGGTCTCAGATATCGTGGCCATTCATCGACTACTCCTGTGACAAAAGCCTCAACTGTGCAAAACTGACTGTCTATACCCAGAACCAGAAGCATTAGAAAGAAAAGAATTGACCAAAGAGGAGATATCGGTAATTGCGTAACAACTTCCGGATAGGCCAGGAATGCTAAACCGGGGCCTGATTTGGCCACTTCTGACACATCTTTATGTTGGATGTGAGCCATATGTCCCAAAACAGAGAATATGACAAACCCTGAGAAAAGACTGGTTCCACTGCTAACTATACACGCGATTATTGAATCCCTAAAACAAATTAAATACAAATAAATAATTGAAATTCAATTAAAAAGTTTTGGACAGACCTATAAAAATTATGATGATATCGATTATAACTTCCCAAAGCAATATTAGCACCTATACCAATCCCATAAGAAAATAAAACTTGAGTACCCGCTGATACCCACACCTGAAGTATTAAATTAATTAATTAGATTCAGTAAAACAATGCCATCATTTGCACTGACCTTTGCTTCCAAAAGCCTATTCCAGTCTGGTTTCAAATAGAAAAGAATTCCTTTGGAGGCCCCCTCCAGAGTAACTCCACGAACAAAGAGTATGATGAGTATAAGATAAGGAAAGGTAGCCGTAAACCAAATAATTTTTCCACTTTGATGTAAACCCTTCCAAATGACTCCATAAACTAGAAGCCAGGCCACAGCCAGACATATGAGAAGTTCCCAACGAATAATTCCCATATCATGAATACCATCAGTTATGCCTAAAACACGATTCCTATCAAACATTTTAATTAATATTTGAAATAAAAATAATTATTTTTTAAATAATTTAGTTTTGACTCAAAAACAAAGTATATTTCATAGATTTCACTCAAATCTATGCAAACAATTGAAAAACTTTTAAAAATGGTGTCAATACTCACTCCCAGTATTCTTTAACGGGTGAAACGGCCTCCGGATGAGAGGTATTTATAATATGTGAAATACAATTATCTGAATTCCATGTGTTATTACAACTACTCCAGGGTAGTTCAGCAGTGAAGGAACTCCACAGATAGAAAAGTGTCCAGGCAATCAATATTATATAATAAATATTGCATAACCCAATCATAACCATCGATGCAAAACCGATTCCTATTTGTATTGAATTTAAAATAAAAATTTCAATTAATTTTACTGATTTATCTAACCTTTGAAAATGGGCACCAAATTCCATATAGCAATCCCTCCTGTGTTGAGGTACTGTCCGAGGGATACCTCCAATAAAAATAATGGAATTCCACAGAAAATAACGCAAAGATAATTTGGGACCAAAAATGCTCCTTTAAATTAATATGAATTAAATGAAAACAATATTAAAAAGTTTTATTTCATTCAATTATTTTTAATTCAAATGATTTGTAACCAAAGATTTTACGAAAAATCTACTAAACATAGCATTGTTTTAATAGGTTTACCCAATAGTTTACAATGCTTTGAATGGTGACCACATCCAAGCCATCACAAGTGAGGGTCTGTTTGTGGTCTCAAAGCATTTGTGTCACCAATTGCGGGGTATTTTTCAAAGGCGACACTCAGTCAATCGATTTCCGTCGAATGCCGTCACATATTTCAAATAATGGCTACTAATTTCTGGATGCCAGAGCGATATGCACAGCATATTTGATACAGTGCTCTACCAATAAAGAAGTTTATTCAAATCCAATTCATATAAAATTGGTGTTTAAATAAGAATTAAACTTTTCTTCAAATCTGTGTTATAGACAGTTATAAAGAGATTTTTTGTTTGTTAAGAATTTCTTATTTTAATTCAAGGATAGGATGGGAAGGGAAGTAATAAGGCGTCAAAACATTCAATTAATTAGTTTTAAATATAGATATAAAGATAAGTTTCAAAATATCATTTACTCAAAAAAAAAAAACAATAAGAGAATTAATTTTAAAAGACAATCCTTGGATCAAAAGTTTAAACGATTTCTTAAATTAATAATTATTTGTAGTTTTCTATAAAATAATGCGAAGAAAGCGTTTCGTGATTTTAAATCAATTTTTTGATCTCATATTAACCGCAAACAGAAAATGATTTATTAGTTGAAACCAATCAGTCTATAAATAGGTGAGCGTTGGCGTCAAATAACTAGATTTTTGATAAAAAGCGTTTTCAAATATTTAGCTTGCTTATTATCATTATAAAATAGAGTTATCTTTTCAAATATTTCATCAAAGAATAGAAAATTTTTAGCTCTAGGCTTGAATTAAGGCATTTATCGATCCACCGTTGGATGAGTCGAAAATTCCTTATTCGTGAACTGTAGGTGACCCATGACATTTCAAAATCAATATACTCTCAATTCAGGTTAAAACAGGAAGTATGTCATCATAATTACAGCAGTTTTTGATTACTATTTATTAATTAATTTTATATAAAATTATAATTTTAATTATTAATTATTGCCATAATTTAATTAAAATATAATACAGTCGAAGTCGCCTATTATTAAGGCGCTTATAGTTAATATCGGCTATTATTAACCCAATGGCAAAACACCGGCCGTTTATAATTCATGTATTGAG
>JAQIXD010001714.1:0-13402 GCA_034699985.1 Minunthozetes semirufus | reverse complement strand
CTCTCTCTCTCTCTCTCTCTCTCTCTCTCTCTCTCTCTCTCTCTCTCTCTCTCTCGAAGTTTTTTCGGGTCAAAAGTTATGTTGTGATTAGAAAATGATATTTCAGTCCATTAATTACAAGAAATACATTAACCGATTCATCCGAAACAGTTATACTTCAATTAGTTGTCAATAGATTGCAATTATTATAATATATTAAATACTCTTCATTTAAATTCTTATCTGATTTGCACAGAATTAGTGCCATAAATACAGTGAAAAAGTCATTCATATGATTGAAACACAGGAAGAGACAAAAATTTTGATAAAAGAGAGCCTTTTATTTGTCAGATAAATGGTTTTCAGTGATTTTTAAACTTAAAATCATTACATAAATAATGAATTCCTGAAGGAATGGCATAAAAATCATATACGAAGTACATTCTTCTGATATGACTACAATTTTATACTAATATTAAGAAATGTTTGATTAGAAGAGAAAATTATATTACATTTCATTTCAAACGTCTATTTATTCCCTGATATTTGAGAATCGATTTTATTCCTGTCATTCAACAAATCTATGGTTTGTTTTTGAGGCTCTAATTAATTACTTTTTGAGCTCCTCTTCGGCTAAACTTTAAAAGGATTTTGATTTGAATTTGAGTTGTCATCAAAAATAAGAGAAGAAACCAAATCTGGTCCTCAATTGAGACGGATTTATATATCATTTAATTTTTTAGCTCAAAGTCTTTAATCTCTTATTTATTATACATTTCTTATATATATTTCTCTTATGTTTCGTGTATTTCAATATAATTTCCAAATTTTTTAATAGAAATACATTTTTGGGAACAGTTTTTGAGAGCCATTCGTCATAATTAATGATTACATAAACTCTTCGGGTTATTCTTCTGAGTCCTGACTTTTTAATGGCCAGATTGTGTGCACTTTTTCTATTGAATGGCAAACCAGAGGAACACCAGAAGAATAATCTAAGTATTTGCTGTTTATCTGATCCATAAGTTTTGGGAACAAATGGCGAATAGTTTTAAAGAAATGAATTCTTCGAGTATTTGAAAAATTGTTCAAAAGATCGTCTCTTATTTCTCTTCTCTGAGATAAGAAAAATAATCAGGATGAAAAATCTAATTAAATCCTATTTTAAGCTCATTAAAACTATTTTTTCTCCACGATCTCAAATCTGAGACAAAATATCTCTCTTTTTTTCTGTCGCTAAAAGACAGCACAAGAAGTAAAGATTAAGAGTTAGTTAATCGACGGTCCGCACAGGTATTAATTATGTCATCTCTCAGCTATAGATAAGAAATTCTGTGCAAAACTATTATTTCTTTCGGTATTATAAGTGGATCTCATCACAAGTCAGTCCTAATATACGTCTCTCTATTATTGACAGCATTTCTAATGTGTTTCACATTTTGTTTTAATGACGAGAGAAAATAGAAGTCGAGTTATACGGGACCTACCAATCAGTAAAGTACATCTCGTGATAAATTGGCGGATCATCGCTAATAAATACAGACATAATCACCCCCTAAGACACAAATTCTTTGTGAAAAAACTTCTCAATAAAATTTCAAATAATTATAAAACATTATTTTAAATACAAATAATTAAATGAATGAAATATCTTTTGAAAATTCCTTATATTATATGCAAAATATTTTCTCCAATTTTCAGGTTTTGCTTTTATAACTGTTAGCCATAGATATAGGAATACCAATTCCTATGGCATCTCATCCCATACCAACTAATTAGCATAAAATTAACAAAAATCAATCATAACTTTTCCAAAGGAATGTCTCAAATTTCTCGCTTTCAAAAGGGGGCCGAAGGAGAGGAAAGGGGAGAGTGAGAGCTCATTGTATCTGTTAATGTCTTTGCTTTTGATGGCTGGCTTTGAGTATCACTTTATGGCAAATATACTAATCTGATGTTAAGCGAGAAAAAAATGTAAATAAAAGAGTCGAATGGGACAGATATGCCTGTCTGTGCTCATGCAGAAAATAGTTTGTGACAGAACGAGACTGTTCTCCAACAACGACAAGAGCTTCAACACATAAATAGAGAGAGGATAGGGAGAGGAACTGGCAAACAGAGGGAGAGAAAAAATAGGGAAAAAATGTCTCAAAGAGATAACAAAAAAAATTTATTGAACGCATCATTATTTCCATTAAATACCAGAATATCTGATATAAGGGTCTCTTTTAAGATGATTTTCTGAAACGATTTTCACAATTATTTTATTTTATTTAACAATAAAAGCGATTAGGAAAAGGAGCTGTGCTTTTGGTTAGGTTTATGGCACACTTTTAACCATTAATTAATTCAAATAATTAATCACAATCTTTTCCTCCACTTTTTCACAGCACAGACACAAGAAAAAAAGGGTTAACACACAAGAGTGAAGAGTCAGGGCTTTATAGTCGAGATTAATAGATTCATACAATTATTCTCGAAACACAAGATTAATGAACTGACTCTCTGTATATTAGAGCTAAAAATAAGGACCAAAAGTCGTTTTCTTTACAAAGAATTATAGAATTTCATGAAAAGGAAGGAAAAAACAAACTTTCAGATAATGATGTGAATTATGGCTAAAATGGATATAAATGATGGACTTATTATTGAATAAATGCGAGCATTTCATAAGAGAGGAGAACCTATATTTCATATTAGCATTAAGTGCTTTGATAGCCAACAAGTCTTATGTCTTATATATATTCTTATATATATATTATTTAATTTGCTTCGGGGCTGAAATGCCACCAAAAAAATGCAATTGGGTTGATGTGGAGAGCAGAGCACAGGCAGCAAACGAGAAGACTATGTGCTTAAACGCATATCGCAATCATTTTTGTTTAGCCTTTAAATGAGAGATCTGTCGAACTCAGCGCTGCCCTAAGGCTGACAATTGTATGGCTGAGTCTCGTATTGCAAGAACCAGTCGATGTCAACGACATTCTCATCCAAATTAATGGTCATCAAAGTCTAATCGAAAATAATATATACAATAAAAGTCAGACTCTTTTATTTCTTGGTGTATATACTGAAGGACAACATTAACAGAGCATTTCTTATGGCTTTTGATTCGCGATTTATCTCATTATCAGAGAATTGGGAAAAAAATATTTTCTTCTTCTTCTACAGTGAAAAGTGATTCTCATTTTATATGACATCTGATTCAGAGCCCACTTTAATATTGACTGAAAAATATAGAAAATGATTTCTATGTACTAATCCTTATCGATATTATTCATTGAACCGATTATTTTGAGTTATTTCTTAAAATAAAAGTTATGTTTAGATTTTTTTGGTCCGCATTTCATCTTTAAGTTCTGATATCAGAAAAATAAATATGAATTTGAAATCAATTTCTTTTTCAAACACAACTCATTACTTACGACTCATTAATATTATTTCAATTTATGACAATTCATAATATTTTTCATCTCAAATATGGCATAAATTTAATAAGAAATTCAGAGACTATTTAATGAACAGAAGGAAAGACAGGAATTAAATATTAATATTAGGAATGATTTCGAGAAAAAAAATCTAATTCTCTGATAAATAAATCAAATAAAAAACGGAATTATTTCTCCTTTGATAAGAGATTTCATATAATTTTACAAAAAACTTCTGACAATCAGAAGAAGTATTGAATCCTTAATTATTTGTTATTTCGGGTTTAGAGTCAGTTCTGACTTCAGAGTCAACTCTTAATCGAATCAAAAGATATCCAAAAAAAGAAATCCATTATATGTTGTGTCAGAAGAGAAGCCAAAAATCAAATTTAATTTCTTTTAAATAGATTTTTATAATAAATTTTTTAATAGATTTTATATATTTTTCTTATGTATTAAATAATAATCAAATTAATGAACGAAATATTTTTAGCTAATTATTCGTGAGATTAGATTTTGTTTTTACTGACGTATTAATAGTGACACAAAATGACATAGAGCTGAATGAAAAAAGGTTTCCGATTCAATAATTGCTGATGACTTCAGATTGTGGTTTAATGTCATATAAAGTCAATTTTCAAAGACTGATAACACCTTTCCATTAATGTATTTCTGGATTAAAATTCAATTTTTTTATTTGAAAACTAAAATATTTCGCGAAATTTATTCTCAACTCAACTCGTATTGATATTTGCCTGATAAGAGTATTAGCGCATTGGCTCACATAATTAGGTGGCCATCAACATGGTATTAGTGAATTTTAGGCTAGAATTAGCATCTAATCAAATGGTGTGCTCTCTGGCACTTACCTCGTGTTGTTTAAGAAGAATGTTTTCCCTCAGATTTGATAATTGTTGGATCATTTCGTTGAGCTTTTGTTCGGTTTGGGACACGACTTCTGGATCGCCGTCAGCGCAAAGTGAGGCCAAGTTTTGTACTAAATTAGGCGCCGAATTGTTGGCCATACCTCTGCACAGCCCAAACAGCAATCAGAATAAATGAAAAATGAGATTAACAATGGCTTTCCGATTAGGCACAGGCTTTTTGCAAATAGTTTTTTTGAAGGACTGACTGCTATTGCATTACAACTAAAAACTCGCAAAACATTTATCAAAAATCCATATCTTTTAAGAGGTTTTTCTTTTTTCTGACTCTTGTTTTGGAAGGCATTCCATAAGAAATTGGTTTTTATCTCAAAAAGCAAAATAAACTGAAGACAACTCAAGACAACTGACCTGTGCTTAAAGTGATTATTATTTTTATTCAATCTGTTGAGCACTTCATCAATGGATCGCTTATTTAAATTCATTTTCCGGCGCTCGTCGACTGACTTTGATGAATGACCACTACTTTCGCTCTCGTATTCAGAGTCAGTGTTAGACATCTCGGATGTCATCAGAAGATAATTATTGTTATTTGTCTTATTTGAGTTGTTGTTGTTGTGCTCATTGTTTGTGACCGACTTGTTGTGGCCGTCACTCAACCCGTTGTCGCCGACATCCGCTCCGTTCAGGCGATAGTCTTCAGGCTCTGCCTCGTCTTCATTGTCAGTGTCGACACATTCGTTGGAAATGAACTGTTTGTCAGTCTTATGGTTCTTGTTGTCCAGCGGATAGTCGTCGTCCTCTTCCTCATCGATCTTCATTTGGTCATCAATTTGTGACGAGATTTTGTTGGGAAACGATTTGCGTTTTGCAGACATTGTCTCCAATCAATCTATTCGTGGAAATCAAAGACAAAAAGTGATTAATTATTTAATTCTGAGTCACTTTTATAGCGAATTATATTCATATAATTGATATCTTGATATCTATAGACATAAGAATTAGCGGAAACGTATTAAAGCGTCAAAATTATTGAAATGAGCAAAAAATGAGCATGGTGATTGGTGACTGACTCGAATTCGCTTGAATCCAGTTTCAACTCATTTGAATTGAATAGCATTTAGGAAAGGACTGTCTTTCTTATGGTTTAATAGATTTATTAATGACTTTAAGAATAATTATATCACTTTTCCGACCGGTTTTTCGGTCATTTTTTGTGATTAATTTCGAGAAATATTTCATAAAATAGTTTATTATTTCGGAAAATATCAAATGCTTTGAAAAAACACTTAAATAATTGCAAATTAATTTCAATGGTTTTCAATTGCGATTCCGATTCACCCCTCCTCTGATCCATCTCTTTCTTTCCTCGCGCCCACCTCTGCCTTTCAATTTTGTTTTGTTAATAACGTTTTATATATTCATATCATATCTATGATTAATATTAATATTAAGTGAATATTAGCTTTAATTGAATGTTAAGTCACGTTTTGAATTTTTTTTTCAGCAAAAAATAGCTTTTCTTTCTTTCTCTTTTTGCGAGTCATAGATCTGGATATATTAGAGACTAATCTTTGAGAATTTCCATTAAATTTAACGAACATTTTGTTATTTTTTTGTGAACTCTCAATATATTTGTGAATTAATTCCCGTCAAAAGGGGAGTAAAATAAGAAACGTTTTGTGCAATACTTAAGTCTTAACATTACTTAAGTCTTAAGTATTTTTTGTTGAATATTCTGTTTATTCAACTCTTGAACAGTAATTCACTGAATATGTTCGCAAAACCCTTTACTCGGATACTTTTCTTTTGGTTACTCTCCGTATGAATCATATGACAAATCATCACTTAATTGAAGAGAAAAATACTTTTTTCACGAAATTTATTCACAAAAATGTTTTACTCGTTTTTTGGTCTCGTTTTTTGGAGCATCACTTCGTGTGCGTAAAACTAGAAGCGAGAGAAACAAAAGCAACAAAATAAAAGTTTTTTTTCTCTCCACTCAAAAACATCCTTCAAATATATGGTCTCTGAAATTGGTTTTGATTTTCAACTCAAATATACCGTAAATTTCATTGAATTCAGTGCTAAGAAATCGGCTGACAAAAAGAGGCGATGCATTACTGGTCTCAACTATTTTGAGTAAAAACACTTTTTATTTTTAATATGCTTTTCATATAAAAGTCTTTTTTCTGTGTTTTTATTGTGATTTACTCTTAAAGAATAGAAAAAACAGTGTTTCCAAGAGTGTACTCAACCGGTGATAAACTCGGAGAGAATGAAAAATGATTTTTATTCACCGACTTTTAGTTTTAGCACATTTTCAATATTTTGCGACCGATTTTCAGCTCTAAAAGAGTAATTTTGTCGCCTCTTGGCTACAGTCGAATCAGATTAAACCCGAATTTGGACAAGATTTGCATCATTTTCATCGAAGCAATCGATTTAATAATCGAAATATGAATACCAGGGTCTGACTGTGGATCCAAACAAATCTTTTGCTCGACTCTTAACAATCAATTTGAGCACTCAATCACTTTTTGTACTTTTTTTTCATTCTTCAAAAGTTGAGAAAAACCGCACAAATAGTGTTGAAAAGTGTTCGGATCACAAGTGGACCGAAATGTAATACCGTTTCTGGCGAGTGACTAATGGTTTTGTTCACTACTGGCTCTCCTTTATATAGGAATTCATGCCCTTTCCATAGTCTTTCCTAACGCTCTTTGTATTTATATTGGATAAGTTGAGGCCCGGAGTGAGACTCTGAGCGGAAAAATAAAAGCATCTAATATTGACAAAAGTCTAATATCGATACTTAAGTGGTTCGATAGGGTCTGTACTGTTGGCTATTGGATTGTGTGTCGGAACTGACTGTCCGGTGAGGCGAGAATGAGAAATGGAAGTAACAATTGGCTGAGAACTGGAAGAAAATGTGTTATAGCCTTACAATTGATATTTGTGTTCCACTAAATTGCATCTCAACTACAACTACAACATTATTGCCGGCATTATATCGTATATTATATGTGTGTCTACTCTTGTTTTGCACACTTTTATGGCCACAACTATTGCCTCAATTTTCTCTCTTATTATGACAAATGATATAATACTATAATAGCAGTTGTGGTCAGGCTTTATGCTCAGGAATAACTAATAGCCTTTCCTTCACAAACACATAGTATTAGTGTAGAGCACAGTCTTATGTTTGTTTTGCTTCACATTTAATGTTTAAACCAATAAAAACTCCAAAATCTCAGCAAATGTTTGCTTAATATTCATCTGAATTTTGAATCATTTATAGACTGGACGGCATGTAAATGGATGTGCAGTTTTGTTAAGAAGATTAACATTTTTACAATTATTATAGTTATCAATGAAGTGCCGAAAGAGGAGTTCAAACATAAGAATAGTCTTCACAAAAGAGTAATTGTTTTTCAACAAATAGTTTTCCTTAAGAAACGATTGTTTCGCCAAAAGAGCATAACTTTAGCACTCAATTAACGCATTGAAAGAATGGGTAAAATTAGAGGAATGATTCCGATTCCAAGACCTAACAAATGGGTATACAATGGATATGCATTTCTGGCACACAATCACATAAAGTTCGGGTATGTGTGAGATGACTGTTCGCCTTATAATTAGTTCTGTCCCCCTCCCAACTGTCCCCCACAGCACAGACTATCGTCTAAAATAAGAGGCGAAAAGTAGAGAATGACTTCAATGAGTGAAAACTGTGAGACAACAGAAAAGAGCAAAAAGAGTGGCAAAGAGTGGCACAGAATAGAGAGAAAAAGACGCGAAGACGATATGGTTTGGATTGGATGGCAGGCGAACGACACTATCATCAATCATTGTCAATGATGGCAGCGCTGAGCTCAGGGATGGCAGCGTATAGTGCAACACATTGCAACAGTTCAGCCAAACACAGTCTAACCCATACAATAGGCCGAATCGACAGCGACTCGCCGGCACTACTACTGTTCAAATCTGTGCCCAAAAATGTTTCGATCTTTTTTCCTCCCGATTTTGAAGAAGGCATTAGACTCTTGTCGACTGTGGGCTCAGTCCTGTTGTGTTATATGTTGGGTTCTGTAGGCGCTGTTGTAATGGGTTTTCAAACTAATCAAATAACAATAATCAGCGGACAGATGTCAAATCATGTAGAAATTGAACTGAAATTAATGGATTTTTGTCAACTCTGGCTAATAATGACTCCGAAATATTATTGGCGAAACACTTTCCTTACTCATAATCAGATATTATTCTGTGCGCCTTATTCTGTGAACTAACCCTAACTGATATTAAGACTGAATTTTCAATGATTTTCTTCGCCTCTGTTTTAATGATAAACGAAATGATAAATTGAAAAATTGTTTTATTTATTTCTCTTTACTTCGTTTTAAACGTCGGGTTTTTTTTTCTGGGGGAAAGACAGGCCTTTTTGTGAGCAAAGTATTGCAGAATAATATTTCTATCAATTAATTATATAATAAAACACAGCACAGCATATGTTTGGCCTCTATTTGCTACATACCAGTGCTAAACGAGTGGCTAAAATCAATTTTCAATTTTACTCGACTCAAAAATAATGGATTTTCTGTCTATATTTGAAGAGAAAAATTCTTCTTATCTTTTAAGTGAATCTAAAAATGATTATTGAATTGAATTTTTATTTAAATAAGCCTTTTGTCGATAAAAATAGAGAATATTCTGCACAACACATGTACTCATGTGATTGGCTTATGGCTGTGCTCTGGCAAAAACACATTTCAATTTATTGGAGATAATAAGCTATTGAAAAATAATTGTATTGATTATTGAGTGTCTTAAAACACCCAGAGATAAGACAAGGAAAATAAAGACAGAGAGCGGACCGGGAATCGATTATCCAATGAGAATAATATGAGTGAAAAAAAAAGTTGATTATTAAGAATAATCAGTGTATTTATGACACGAAGAGGAATCATAAAAAATATTATCACTTCATGTGTTAAATACAGTGATTTTGTTAGACTTTGAAATCCAATGTTTATTCAACTGTTTTTCACATCCGTTGCCAATAATTCAAATGAAAATTATTATCGCATTTCAATTGGAAACACACATAAAGAATATGATGAGTGAACTGTTCTTTGAGATTATCGATTGCTGAGGAAAAAAAAGAGCAAGATACATTTAGACAAAAAAAGTGGCTCTGTTTAGCAAAACAAAAGTCCCAGCGATTTATCAGGAAAGCCTGATTCGCTGCCGACTCCAAATCTATGGTAATCCAATGCACAGCCAATCGCTTGAATAACAACAAATCTAAACTCATTTTTCTCTCGATCTTTGAATTCTGTTATTTATATTAAAAGAGAGAAATATTTTTACTTCTTTTCCAATCAATTCCTCTTTATTTTTGTCTGAATTTCATTACATTTGAATAAAAAATAATTTATTTTGTTTTGAATTCAAAGTTTGTTTGAAAGAAAAGACTATCAAATACTGGACTCATTTGAAAGAAAACGAATGAATATTTATTCGCATTTTATTAACGATTTTCTCGATAAAAAAGATTCACATTTTTCTTCTTATTTATTGTCGAGGAATACAAAAATCATTTTCTGAATTTATTTCGTCTGAAAAGGCCAGACATAAAGACACACAACTGGTGGGGAAGAGTGAGAAAGTCTAAGAACCTGAGCCCAGATATAAAGGCCCTGAAGATTGTTTTAAAATTCAATTTCAAAGGTTCAAAATTTTAGCCAAATTTTCGTTTTAATAATAATAATAATTTTCAGACAATATATGAGATTTTGAAAAATGATTTTCTCTCCTAAAACAGCTCTAAATTACACAAAACGGTGGAATTTAATGCAAGTCCAGCACCACTGTGGAGCAGGTATTTTATAAGAGCCTTGAATTAGCCCCGGGTTAACTCACTTGAGTATAATATGCGATATTAGAGAGAAAATGCATTTACTATTTTGATAACCATTTTTCTGATAAACGTTTTTTCGTATTCATTGGAAAACTATTTTTTGTTATTATTATTGAAATACATTTCAACACATTTGAAACAAAACCGATATAATGAAAGCCATATATAACTGGCCTTTCATTGATCGGTGAGTATATGGAAACCCCTTTTTAAGGCAATCATTAAACATGTAATTAATAACTGTTGGGAAAAAGAGAGGAAAAAATAGTTGGCTTTATATCCCAAATGAGTATAAAAACATAAACTCGTTATGAAATGATGCAAATTATATGGACTGATATAATGCAGAACATAATCAAAAAGTTTTATTTTCTTCGACAGAAAAAAAATTGTTTCTCTATTAGTGATGTGAGAACACAGAGGAAAGGATAGAAGAGAGTGAGAGCACAGCCGACTAAAAGCCGACTTATGTTCGGCGAAAACCATATTAAATGAGAAGAAAATGTAATCAATATTTCTCTGACGACTCGACGGATCAAATGAGAGGCGAAGTGCCTCACAATCTGTTTATATAATAGACACTCACATAAGACATATGCGATTTACTGGAGGACTCAGCCCTAAAGATACTGCTCTTTCATTTAAGTCCTTTGAGGAATAGGTTGTGTCGTCGTCTCTGACTGGGCTCACAACTAATGTTTTACTTTTGGCTCATTTTTTAATTTATATTTATTTGTTGAGAAACAGACAAAAAGGAAATCTTTATTATCATCTCTGGTCTTATGGTCTGCTTTTACAGACAATTCTCGTTTATGTATACACTGTCTCTATGCCTGTCCAATCTCTCAGTTCAATGAATTCCACTTTTTTTACTGAATCGTGCTTCAGATGAGCTCTTTATTTGTTTGGTTTTGAATTTTTATGATTTGACTCTTGGTATCGATTGGAGAGAAAAATGCAATCCTTTCGCTAATAAACAGCGAATTCATGGATAATAGGAATGAAAAATCATGAGAAAAGTTATGATAATATTCTGTAATATAATAAAAGTCTGGTTAAAGTGTAACAAAAACCTCTACGACTATAGTGTGTAATAAGGAGTTGATTGTGGAGACTATGGCTAATCACGTCCTCCTTTTTGGTTGTTCAGCAAAGAGCACAGGCAAAGAGCACAACCATCTGGAAAATGTATTGAATCTCACATTACTCACACCACAACTCTCTGACAATTATTAGACTTTCTTTAAATTGCTTTTTATTTTTCTCTTTGAAAATCTCAAACACATTGAAAAATATTATCAACAAAACAGTTTTGCGCCGACTTTTAGGCACAAACTTTCCTTTCTCTCGAGAAAAGCGTATCATAATATAAATATCGAGGAAATATCTTTTCTTTATTATTTCAAACTCTATATTAAACTTATCAATAAAACAACAGAAATATTATTCAAATAATTTTCAAAACTCATTATAATTCTTACGTTTTTTGGTCGTTATCTTTATGTCTTCAAAAGCCTTGAAATATAATAATTAATACTTTTTTTCTTAAGTCAGAAAAAAATCAGAAATCTGTTGACTCTATCATTGATTGGGTAAAACAATTTGCAAGTTTAAGCTCTACCTAAAGACTCTTTTTTTGCTTGAAAACCAAAAACAATTAATCAAAAGGTGTGAATCAAATTATGAAGGGAGAGGGGGAGAGGGAGAAAGGTCTGCAAAAATTGATTTTACTTAAGTAAATCCTTTTTTACCGATGCATTAATCAGAATAAGACCAAGAACTGGAAGAAGTGGCAAAAAATTACGATTTGTTTCACTGTTTAGTCAGAGAAGTCATATTATAATGAGAGAGGAATGCCTTCCCTTCTATTCTGTTCACTAAAAAAAGGTAATTCATTTGTAATGCATTTCTGTTTGAAGAGAAGGAATTCCTTTTATTAATATTTTTTAATTTAAATTATTATCAATTTTTCTAATAATTTGATTGAAACTCATTCATCACTTTCCAAGTTAATTGCCATTACGAATGTGCTCGCGCGCACCCAACAGCACTGCACTGCACTGGCAAATGCATACCTGTGCCATAATAACTGAGCATTACCTCATTTGAACAGAAGTTCTGAGGGGAGGGCAGGAGAAGCCCAGAGTGATAGAGGACAAGAAAAAGATGAAAAATCGGAATAATCTCTGATATAATCTAATTCTCATAATAGACAGCACCAGAAGAAAAGGTGTAATTAATTAGCGTTTTTAGGAGTAGGGTCTGAGCACAGGAGGCACTGGCGATGGCTGAGGGAACGGGCCGTCTATCATAAGCTAACATATTATGGCATAAATTTGTTGAATGAATGATCCTTTTGTTGGCAATCAATTTGGGAAATAGTGGTCTCACCTGTCGAGCGGATAGCAGTTATGGCACAGTCTTATCGATAATCAATTACTGCAATCGATTTACTGCTGACTAAAGCCATACGAATAACAATATGAACAACAATTCATAATAATTCCACTGCCGTTCCCTCTGCCCCCTCTCCCCTTTCACTCCCTTTCTCTTTCAGTTTCGGCATATTTTTTATGAAAAATCATTTTTTCGTTTTTACATAAGTAGACAACACGTCCTCTCCGGAGGTCAAGAAGAAGAAGAATCAGTTCTGGTAATGCCTTCTCTGATTCGCAACGCTTTGTTTAGCACTGGATTTGTGTACAGAATTTCAATCGATTTCTCTTTAATTTTTAATATTCTTATGCATTGCTGTGAACTACAGTCCACTCCGTTTTGCAAAAATCAATTTCGGCACAGAATAAGAGCCAAAGAGGGTTAGAAATTGTTAATTAAGTTCGTCCGAAAAACAGGTTCGGATGTAGAGAAAAGGCACAACCAGTGACTTCAAAGACACAAAAATCTAGTCTTATATAAGAATTGTGTAATTTTTGTGCCAATGTTTGAGCCGAATGTGCAAAACGTATTAACACAAACAGCAGGACTTCTATCATATTAATAGACCGATTGGCTGATCGCACACATCGATTGGATGGCCGATCGGTTTCACTGTTTTAAGCACAGGAGGAACAGGCGATAGATTTTTCAAAATTTAATTTTTTCCTAATTTAATGTGATTTTTGAGGCGAAAAATTAGTTCAAAAAAAGCGAGAGAGAGAGAGAGAGAGAGAGAGAGAGAGAGAGAGAGAGAG
>JAQIXD010001713.1:0-13407 GCA_034699985.1 Minunthozetes semirufus | reverse complement strand
GTCCCTAACGGAAAGAGGACTGATCGCGACGCATGTAACGGGTCTTTTCCCCTAACACCCCCAAGAGATCCGTTGCAAATCTGATAATTTTGATGCAAATTCAATATAATAGCAATAATTTAGTAAAAACTCATTCATAACAATCTATAGATTGAAAACCTTTTCAATGTTAAGTAGTAATCAGTGTTTCTTTTTGTTGTCTAATATTATAATAACTTATTTTGAAAATTTAAAAACATTGAAAAAATGAGTTAGCTTAAATTCTAAATTGAATAAATGAGGAAGGGAGGTGCACAACCAAAAAGCGATAACTCAAATCTCCCCTGGAGTTGTAAAGGCGACAGTACTCAGCCATCAGCTCTCATCTCATCATACAATAGCCTAAAACCCATTTTATTAAAAAGTTTCACTTTTATTACATAAATTTAAGGAAAAGGGGCACACATTCTAACTTTCCCTCACTCTATAACTTTTCACTTCATTTGATTATAATATTAGAATAAATTGAGAGCAAAACTAAAACAATTGATGAATATTCTTTGCCTTAATTATATTCTCAAACCTTTTTTCCAACTAATTTATGGGATCATTCGCTTCTAATTATCACAAAAGATTGATTTAATGAGTTTATAAATAGCTCTGAATTTTTCATTTATTTTTATATAACAAAAGAGTGAAAACTCCTTATTCTCACAGAATTTATAAAAATGAACGAATTATTAATCGTTTGTTAATATTCACGAAAAACTTCAAACTCGAGACGAAAATCGAGAATATTTTCCAATAAAGATATTAATCATTTAGTATATGACGAACTCGAGTCCCGAAAAATTTGTCATTTCTGTTAATTGACCCAAATTTAGGACAGAATATTGAGTCTAAAACTAATATATCGGTAATAAATTATGCATCGAATCCTTCTGTTTGATGAAAAAGATGTTTTTATTTTCCCAATCGATTGATCACTAAAAATATGTCAATCGATGGATTGGGGCAAAAATCCAATAATATTTTACATAACTTTTTTTGGAAATTTCGCTAATTTTATGCTTTAATTTGCAAATAAATGATTTATTCGTCACAAAAAAAAATTAATCAGATATTTGGCGAATATATCATATATTATATAAAAATTTAATTTAATTCACATAAAGATAATAGTTATGGCGTTTTAATTATAAACGATTAGATTTTTTTACGGATATTTCAATTGATTTTAGTTTTAATTCTCGTATTAATTAAATATTTTTATTTATTCAGCGAATAAAACGATGAAAAATACTAATCATTATTTGAATAAACTTTTTTGTCTTTCAAATGATTTTAATTATAATGAAAAGCTTTTCTATCGTTTTATTTCCGCAAATATTAGTCATGTATTTGTTGTTATCAATAATTTATTCAAATAATAGACTTAATGGACAAATGAATGATTGTATGGTTGCAGAGATCAATAACTTTATGTGTCGTTTGTCTGTTTAGTGATACATAATTTTCTATATAAAGATTGACAGAAAGATAGCATTCATTTGAATATTTCATGAGTTTATATGTGTTTTCTTAGCGATGCTTTTCATTTGATATTCACTCAGATTTGTTTCATGGCTTTCCTTTTGAATACCTTAACAGACATATAGACAAACAGTCATAAAATTATGATTTGGTTTCTCAAAAAATATGAGCATTTAATTCAAAACAGCTTTTTCTGTGGGTTTACTCACAACAACTCCGAATACAAGAAATAAAATCAAGAAATCAATAAAACAAGAGATCAGATAAGAAAATATATAACTTTTGAAATGTTTCTCTCAATTTGAATGATACACAAACTGACAACTGAGCAAAACTTATCGATGTTTTCTTGACTTTAATCTTATGAACTCTTTTTACAAATTAAACAAATGTAACTCAATTTGATTGACTCAAGTCATGGGCTTTACTTCAAAAACATTTCATTTGCTAACAATTCGTTGTTTTCTGTTATCGGATGTAAAGCACGGAATTCAGGCTCAGAATAGAGTAAAAAGTAAAACAATTTGTCATTTTTATTATAAATACATTGGATATGAATATTTCAATGCTTGAATTGTCACATGAAACGCAATTCCCTTTAATGTGTGTCCTGTAGTGAGGCCTCACTCCTATGACATCATTCATGGTATGTATTCTCATAATTATTTTTATTCTTCTTCTTTAAGCTCTTATATCCTGAAATATATTCATAGATATGAAACCCAAAGATAGTGAACCCTTTTCTACAGATGTCATGACTTTGAATCTCAGATCAAATCTTGAGTTCAATCCCAAAGAAGACGATTTTTCTTCTTTGATTTACTAATCAATATTCAAATCACAAATTCATGTTTGACTTTAGTTTTGAGTCACTTTTAAAAATTTTTTATAAATGAGAAAATAAATTAAATTATTAAACAATTTGGTAAAAGAATTGTGAGATTTATCACAGAAACCAGATTTTTGTTATTTATTATTCAATTTTCAGTTGAGATAAGGCATCAGAGGTATATTTTTCAGTTATTATAGGTATAAATTATATTAATTTTCTATTCATGAGAATATACCTCATCTATAATTGAGAACTAGTTTTGGTTTTGGTTTTGGTTTAGGGCTCCAAAACATTTTTCAATTTTACAGCAATTCTTCGGTGAGTTATAGTTAAGTACAATCAAAGAGACAGAAATATCAAAACAATGAAACCATAAATGAAAATATTTTATTCATTTTTTTTCAAAAATAAGAACAAAATAATATAAAACTTTGATATATCGCATGAAAAGTACTGTAATGACTTAAAATTCAAAAATAAAATACTTTAAAATAAGAGCCCAACAAAAAATTCGCCAAAAAAGCAAAACAATGAAGAAATCTGAGTAAAGAATATCGAATATAACAAGAGTTTTATGATAAAGTTTTATCCGACAAAAATCATAAAACAAACTTAAAATGCATTTTCAATGAAAAAATCGAGTCATAGAACTATTGATTGAAAACAACTCTTCCTTTGAAAACAAAACAAAAGCGAAGAATAAGTAAAAGAATTCAAAAGAAAAGAAAGAAAACGATTTTCAATTGAATGCGACAAAAACCAAACCAAGACTTTGCAAAGGAGTAGTCGACCAGAAAATACTAATGTTTGCTAAACTTAGTTCTTTCTAAGACAAGACATCCCTTTTTTGTCTTTCTTTCGCATAAAATTCCAATTATTATCAGTCAAGAAGACGCTGATTGAATCCATGCAAATGATACCAGAATCAGCTCAGTGCATAATTACCACATTTATTAAATTGAAATTATCTATCAATTGATAAAATTTATTTCAAAACACTGTATAATCAGTTTTGAGAATAGTATCGAAATTATAGTCATTGAGAATATAAAATGCTTTTCCAATATATAACTTATATTTAGGATATTTTTTGGGTGAAAACCATTACAATGATCTAACTTATTGTAGCTAATTCTAATGAAAAGGCGGTTTCACCCCTTTTTAATTATTAAAGTAACGAAAACCCAGAGAAATGTAAATACAAACCTATAATTTGAAGGTAAAAATTAAATGTTTTTATACCCTTTCCTCAGTTCAATAAAACAGCTGTAAATACAGTAACGAATTGGTGTTTGATTTGAAATGTATTCAAAGGGCAAAGAATTTCAATAATCTAAAGATCATTAAATAAACCCGTTTTTAATTAATTGCAACACTTTTTTAACTGTTCTTATTGTCAATAAATCAAATCAATTAGAAGACAGACTTATCTCCAGAAGTATAACAAACTTCGATAAGAAGTAGTATTTACTGAATTCGTTTTGAATTTAAACTGTATTTGTGGTACTAAAGGACTAATTGCCAGAAAGAGAAAGATAAAACTCATGAGAAAAGTGCGGAATAAGTAGTGGAAACATAACTACTTTTTAATGATTTTGTTGGGACCCATTCCCAAAAACCGGTGCAAAATCAATAAAATGTAATAATTCAAGACAGAAATATCCAAAAAATAGTTATCGGAATTGAAATCAATTTTTTCTGAATTTTTCTCAAAAAGGAATTTCAATAAACGCTCACAAAAAGAGATTTTAAAGCGATAGTCATGTCATTGAACGAAGTGATAGATTAACTTTTAATACATTCTCAAAATACTATTAAAATTTATATTATTTTTGTTTTTAACTCATTTTTTATTGATTGCGATAATACCCCCCAATAAATACCCCCAATAAATAAACGTGAAGTGGAAAAACTCTCTAAATATTGGCTTTTCTCGCATACAATACAAATCTTAAGCCGAGATTTTGCGGTCAACTCTGATAGAGAGCAGCAATGGATTCATTATCGCCGTTGCCTTAGTTTGAAGGCATTCCTCTTAAAATATATTTCTCGCCTTTATTTCATTGAGGACTTGCTTGTGGAGTGAGTGTTGCCTCAAAATTATATACAAAACAGAATAATGTGAGCGCATGTCATGTCTTTGCTTTTGGCATAACTTTTTTCGCCACAACACTATTCTGTTGCACTCAGGCTGTGCTTCAAACAGAGAGTCTGTGTCTGAGCCAACGGTGTGTTGCGATTGAGTTCCAGTTCAGTCGCAGGTATGATATCAACACTAAAAGGTGTTCCAATACGAAGGTGTGCTTTAACTGAGCGGTTCCACTCTTGAAAGGGCTAAAATAATTGGCCCTTTTATTCCCTTTATTGTCTGTTCATCGTATGTCTCATATGTCGGATAATTAAAGTTTTTTCACCGATTTTTTCATTGTTTTACTCGAATGTGAAAACTCCTAAAAATACTGGAAAAGTGAGCAATACTTTTGAGGTATCCGTTGCTCAACAGTTTGAAAGACATTTATCTTCAGAAAAATAATTCAATTTTGTATTTCAGTGAATAACACAAAAAGTGATTACAATTCAAACAAATTTTCTAATGTTTTGTCTGCCTTTTGTTGTGTGGTTTAAATCAATAACTTATACTCTTAAGAAGTAAATACTTTTCTTTTTGTCATTTAATCTGTAATTATCTGAAAAAAAGAAAAACTTGGAACTATTGAAGCGATTCTTTGATTGATTGCAATCAACTTCTGGTTTATATCAACTCAAAACTTATACCAATTTTTGTTAACTTGACTTTTAATGGGAATTAAAACAAATTTGAGAATATTATCCCATAATTGAATAATTGTGTGAAACACCCTGTTCTGGGGCACAACCATCATAGTTCTCGACAATAAAAAGGACAAAATAGTGGACATTTAAATTCTGTGATGTATTTTGCAATTAAAGGTAAGAACTGGTCTTCAAAGCTAATGATTGAGTTAATTAGTCTTATAATAGAGTGAGAATCAAATGAATCTCTTGTGGCTGTAAATAGCATTAAAGTGTATAACAGTCTAACAAATAATTATTTCATTAAACAGAGAGACTATCCGTTGTTTTTTACTCTCGCTTTTACGTTAAATACTTTGTTTTCTCGCATTTGTATTACAAGCAATCGTTAAAAACTATAGAATAGACTAATTTAGATTCATTGAGATATACACAGCTTCTACACTGTATCTCTTGCACTACCTTTTGATAATACCGGAGCTAATGTTGTGCACGACTTACTACTTGAGGTCAACTAACCCTAATTAAAAACGTTGTTTTCCTATCCATTAAAAGAATGAGCGAAACTACGTTCAGATATTATCGCCGATAATATAAACTATAAAAATATGAATTCAAAAAAATCATTACTTCAATGGCTTTTGTTTTATGTAGTTTTGATTGTGTTAACAATATGTGGGTTCACTCTTAATATTATTAATTTTTTCAGAACTATAAGCATTTTCCTCAACAGTTATCACACCTTAACTCATTTTTAACAAATGTGATATTATGCAATATTCTTATTATTTGCCTTTAATACAATATAAAATAATTTTTATATAACGTTTATATTAAAAACTTTGAGTATTGCATATACAGTGTGTCAGTGAATATCAATTCTTGACTTTTGGACTCTTTGGGTGAAAAAGAAATATTAATTTTCGCATAAGATTTCAGTTTACTTCAGGTTTTAATAAAATAGTGGATTATTTTTCAGCTCCAAAGGTGTGGTATTTCTTATTATTAAAAAACTCTAATATTTTATTTAATAGAATTTTTATGTAAATATTATTATATTTAAGTTTATATATAAATAGATGAAAGTTATAGCTCTCTCTTTACTCTGAATTTGTACTTTGAATTTAAATATTATGTTCATTAATCCTAAGACATAATACTCTGTATGCTATTAAACATATTAATCAAAATATATTTTACATTTTGTAAAATCCAATATAAGACAGAAATATAGAGAAACTAATGAATAGAAAAGTTAAACACTCTTTGGAGTGGTTTTCATTGTATGTATGCTTTGAGGCGTTAATTGCTTTCAAACAGTAATGTTATGTAAAGATTATAAACAAATTAATGAATTTAATTAATATAACATAAAAATAAAAACATATATACAATGAAAAGATATAAATCTAAGTAATAAAAGAGTGAATCTGTTCTCAAATAATTGCAATTTTGTGGTGAAAATAACATATTGAGTCCATTAGTATTGAGTGTTCTTTAGATGAGGTATTCCTGCGAACGGTATTGAATTTGAATCATTTTTCGGACATTGAATCCTAAATATTAGCCCTAAATGTTATCAACGCTTCAATGAATTTATCGATTTTATACGAAAAACTGTCAGAAGAGTACAGACAAGTACTGAACGCTATGTCGAAAATAGAGGAGAGGATTGAATGCTAGGCTCAGGTGCAACACAATTGGCTCAACTGTCAGTGCAATCCTTCAGCTTAAGCCACAGCTATTATTAATATAAAATAGTGTCTCCAAAATGCTAGTCATGCAAAGAATTGAAGGAACAGACACTCAGTTTCTGATTCTGTTATATCCAATACTTAACTCTATTCCCAATACTTTTATTCTGTGTCTATAATAACGGTTTTGCCATTTGTTGAGTCTTTGTTTCTAAATAAAGGCTCAGACAATACAACACAGAATTCAAAGCATCAAAACAAAGACATTTCTTAAATAAATTGACTCAAAACAGACTGAAATTCAACATTTATTTCTTTCGTCCATTCAATGAATTTTTGAACTTTTTATTTATACACAACTTATAAACATATATAACTTATATAAGGGTTTAAAAGCTAAATATTTTTACACTTATGATCAAAATCGGTGATAAAAATATTTTTTTCCAAACAGTAGTTTTCAATTAATTTAATCAACATTTCAGGAGAGCTGTCATACAATCATAGAGGAGTCAAACGTAAAAAAATATTAAAAAACATTTGGAAAAATTGAAATATTAGGGCATATAATCTATAGATTGCCATAAGGCGAGCTCAGGCTTATATAATGGTATGTTATATGTGGCGCTTAATTTATTGATGCGATTAATTTTGTTTTTCTTATTATATAATAGTTTTGTATTTAATTCCTAATCGAAACACAAATATAACTTTAGAGTAGTTTTTGAGAAAATAAGAAAAAAAATTTGATAATCATTGCGTTTTATGAGAGCCCTAATAGTCTGCCAGAGGTCTTGAGCCGGTATTCCAGAGCTGATCGTGACAGAGAGCTGGTGGTGGCTGTGCTCTCTGCAGCTGTAGATGTAATAAATCTGTCATCTCTTGCAATAATAAAGTGACCGCTCGTTTGGCCGGTTTGTCAAATCCAGCCGACAAATACTGGTTTAGAAAAATAGACACTTTTTTAAAGAATAGTCAGTAATAGTGGGAATATTTTAAAGCCATAGTTTCAAAGCGAACTTCCAGTCTATTTATCAAAAAGTTATGTATTGCTACAAATGGTCTAATTTAATGCGAATCCCTTATTGATCGCGACTTAGGAGTAGATCCAAAAGTAATAGTGTTTGGGATAAGAGAATTGTTTGGCAAAAGTGGTTCACAAACATATGATTAACGCATTAAACTTTGATCGATCTTCGAGTTCCCTAATTATTCAATTCATGTACGCCTTATTGTGAGTCAGAGCTCAGCACAAGACCCAGGAAAGTAGCCATTCTGTGCACTATTTGATAGTACGGTTAAGGTTAGGATCAGTTTATTTATTTATATCGTTTGAAGCATTCATTTTTCCTGTGGTATCGACTGACATGTCATTTGTGGTACAAATAAATGGTTTTCTCATTCAATTTTCTCGATAGACATTAGACCTCAAATTGAGGCAAACAATCATAAAACGTTAGACATATTTTATATTTGTGGTCAAATAGCAAAAAGAAATATCCATCAGAAACAGTAAAGCAAAAACAGGGTTGTGTGCAGCCCAACCACTACTACTCGTGCCTTACAATCATGAATCTCAAGCACAGAATAAAACCTTAATTTTATTGAATTTTATTGAAAACTAAAAGAAACCCAAAAATATGATAATAGTATTACATATCCTCTCAGATCGATAGAGAGGAGAGATTAGGTGTTAGTTAAGAAGGGAACACATGTCGAGCGCTCAGAATATTTTTTTCAATTCAATTTATACCCAAAAATAAATGCAAAGGAATGCCATTTCAATAAAGAGGATTCAAATATCAAAGAAAACGCTTCACATGTTTAAGGTGTGAGTAAAGTGGCATCACTTGAGAAGTGCATAGAAACTAAGTTAACGGTCTTTTTGTGCGCTTCTTGTTATGCAAATCATATACTCAATCACCACATGAGAGAGAAATTGAATATAAATGTGTTTTTAACTCAAAAATATGAGAAAAATCTTCTCTATTGGAGAAAATTCATAATAAGAAACGCAATACTGATATTTATATGCAATCGGGACGTCGTCTGATGGAACTGCAAGCGATGGTCGATCAACTCCTGATGAGATGAGAGCACAACTTCTGCTCTGCATCTTATGATTATAGCTATAGTCGAGAGGTTGTGCTCAAAAAAATACGAAAATATTATTATAAACTTGTGTTATATCTTTCTCTTGATTCCCATATCACGTGAGGACTTCCAGATCAATATCATTGCATTTTTCACGAAAAGTTAGCGCAAAACTCAGTAGTTTTTTGGTGAGCACTCCAACAGAATATTTGTATGTTTAGGTGAACTAAGGAATAGGAAAAACTGTGCTCAGGTTTAATCTACTGGAGGTAATACAACTAATGGCATATAATTCAGAGAATTTTTCTCTTTTCTCTTCTTTAGTATACATTTGGCAAACATTTGGCAAACATTTACTCTTTTCATCAAAAATCGAAATAATAATACATTTTGTTTATCATTGAATTCTCACAAATATTCTCATAGATTGAGTCCAAAGAGTGAATTGAGAGTCAATTGAAATTTTTGCAATTTTTTCAACACAAACATTTCAGAGATACCAAAATACTCACAAATGTTGGCTTTATTTGCTTTATTTGTCTGTCTTTCCTGTCGGTTACCTTTAGTGTCGTTTCGATTTTATTAGAGCACCGGTTAGTCAATAATAATCTCCGTTTTTTTCTCTTTGCTCTCAAAATATCGGGAAAATAGTGAAGTTTATGATAAAGTATTCGTCTATTGATAACATATTTTGAGGCAATTGTATGTCTTTAATACTTATATTAAGGCATTGCAGCTGTGACTGTGCTCTCACTAAACATAACTGGTTTACACAAACAATTTTCGAGTGAAAAATAAATTATAAACATTTGTTAGAATAGGAAATCAGTTGTAAAAATTGGTGTAAAATCATTTAAGATTTAATGTTCTTACAATTGATCGTAAAATTGTTGTTTCAAGACAAGTTTTGTTGCACTCATTCTTACCTTTAAATCACATAAAATTAACGCAAAATTGTTTAATAATTTATTGCAAAATAAAAACTGAGGGAAGATTTTAAAACTCATTATCTTTTGGGCGAATCAATCATTTTAAGCGACAAATAAATCAAACACCACTTCGTCTTATTGTAAACCTTTTTCTTTAAATTTTATTACTATTAAAAATGTGTATCCCTTTTGATAGAACTCCGACTAAAAGATAGAAAAAATTACTAAGACTTTGAGTTTTCAGAAGAATTAACATAACATTTGTATTCGTAGTTTGGGTTCAGTTTCAGACTCTTCTCCTAAAGAAGAGTTTAGTTTAACGTTTGATATCAATCAATAAGTTTTTTCGATGAATATTATGTATGGCACAGCACAGCATAAACGACATACTGAGTGCCACTTTTGATGAGCACAAGTATCCATCAAAACATAATCGAAGCTGAATATCAACAGCACTGGAAGTAATGATAATAAGAAAAGAGTAGATCCAAGAGATGAACAAAGTTTTGCAAACCATATATGAAAATAGATTTTTTTGCGATAAGTTTTTGGCAAAAGTTTTTATTTTAAATAAATTAATAGTTTATATAAGTTATGAAAGGAATAAAAATATTTCTGCATTATATTCGCTCCAATTGTTATTCCTGTGCCAACACTTATGCCGAGCTCCACATCTGGTAACCACATTGAGAGTCGATATATTATCAAAATATTTTTGTTAACCATTTCTATACAGAGTCTGAAAGACACACAAAGTGTGTATATGTTTGGAGTGGAAAGCAATCAAACATTTTATTACACGTTTTGCCCCTTTAGTGAAAAAACAGGGCACAGAATCACGGCTCCGGTTATTTGCAAATGTGTGACACTACAGGCGCTGACCGCCGGTCCAAAGGCGTGATCAAACAGTCCTCCCTCTCCACTCTGACCTCTAAAAAAAGTTTACCAATTAATCAAACGGACTGTTCGTCGGACTATAAACAGTCCTTTTGAAAGAAGTCTTGTGTTTATATTGAATGACAATAAAAGTCTATGTTTTAGAAACTCTGAGTTTTTAAGTGTTGCCAAACATCACATTCAAAAAGTTCTCTGTTCTTCTGCTTTAGTGATCTTTAATTTGAAGTCTGGACTGAAAAATATTTATCTCATTTCGGTGTCTGTTCTTCTGCTCAAATGAGTCCTCGATTTGACTGAAAAAGTAATCAATTACTGGCAAAACATGCCATCAATTCTAATACTAAATAAAACTTTGTTCTCAAACACAAGACTTTTATAAATTAAAGTCAATTGTATTGCAATAAAACTCAATTTGTATTTAAACTGTTTTTGTTATGTTTTTAGGCATTCATTTCAAGTGAAATGCATTCATCGCTCACAATGAGATCGTTTGTAGTGATTGTGAATGTCGTACACATTCTGCTCCTCATTCTGGTCCTCATCTCATCCTCTCTGATCATCTCTATTCACGCGGAAAGCAATGCAGACACAGAACACTCAGGTAATTGTCTTTTGCACAGCCTTTCAATTCAATAACTCTATTATGTCTATCCATTAAAACAATATTTTTTAATTAAATTTTCAAATGTTTTGCTTCAAAAACACAATTCTCATGTGTTGTACTAAATTCAAAATGAATTAAATTTGCTTTTAATGACTTTTAGACATAGATTTTCATTTTCTCCTTTTGATTATCTGTAGTAAAGTTTAATTTAATTCATCTGTTCTTCTGATATGTTGTGTAAAGAAATCTCATTTTGCTTTCGCTATGAATTCAAATGATTTTATTTTATTCACTCGTTTTTAAAATGAAAATAAAATTACAAAATATGTGGAAATATAATCAAATGTTAGGAAATTTTATTAGATTTTTATTCAGCAATAATTTATTCTAAAATATGATTGTCATATGTCTTATATGTCTTAATACTTGAAATGAATAATTGATTCCATTATTATAAAAGTTTTTGATTTGAATTTTCATGAAAATCAAAAAATCAGATTTCAAAGAAGGAGAGGCTATTTTCAGAGCAGACAGACATCTGAGTTGTGTTAAGCAAAAATAAAAGCACCTGAAAATTGAAATTCAAATATAGTTCACAGCATTCAAAGTGGATATAATTATAATTAGCAGTATTAGAGTCAAATCCATTCAAATACTGAGAGAATTAGATTTTTGAGAAATACTTTCAAAAATTTAAATCATTTTAAACTAAAAGCAAAGGAATATTCAAATCCATTGAATGAATCATTTATGCAAATAAACTGAGAATTTAATCAAATGAATAATTTTATTGTCGACTACTGAAGAGACTAAAGAATAGACGCATTTATAAGGATTTCAAATCTCATTCAACGAAACGGCGAAAAACTATTTGAATTGAATGAATGAATGATTTTTAGGAACACATAACAAATACCACTATTTTATAGACTAATCCTTAAAAGTTTTGCATTAAATTCAATTGCATTTCAATGATAAGATACTCTAATAAATATTTGAAAGTCTATACAAACTCATCAAATATTGATATATTTTTGAGTTTGAATTTTATGATATTATTGTAAACAATATAATCAAAAGTATAGAGAAAAAGGAAAGTTCGCAGAATATATAATAATAATAATGAGATAACAAAATTAAACAATAATTCATTGCTAGATATGATATACTATTTGACAAAAATTGATAAAATTGTATTTCTGTGTGCTTTTCATCAAACAGTAACCAATGGTTACAAACAATTCATATTCAAAATTGTAGTACTGATTGCCAAAAGAGTTTTGAGTGGAAAAACAAAACAAATGCTTAAAAATGCCTAAAAATAGAGAAATTATAGATTAATTTCTTTCCGAACAGTTTGTGAGAGGAGAAAAAGTTTCATTTCTGAAGTCATTTATACAGTTATATAGTTTAGGAACTCATTCCTCGTGAATATCATTAAAGAAACTGAAAGCTTATGTCTAAAAATCGATACTTTTATTTAAGTCTCAAAGTTATAGCGAAATGCAAATCAATATATACTCTTAAAACTGTTTATAAAGTTTTTTTTCGGAAGAAATAACTGAATAAATGATTGAATTTCACATTTTAGTCGACTGTGATATAAGTGCGGAAAACATTATAATCTCAAGTATTCAGTAAAGTCTCAGAAGAGATCCTCTTTTTAGGTCTGAAAGCTTAGACACACATTCAGTGTTTAATTACTAATAGAGATATGTATTACATGACGTGATCTCTGTTGGAGTCGACATTTTAATGAGACGAATACCCGGCTCTGACTTCAATAAAAATCTAATGTAATATAATTTCGCTGTTATTTCTCTGGTTATAACGTTTTATGACTTATTTTTCGGCATTTTCTCTGATTGTCTTATACTCTAAAGTTTTCGTGAAGATTGAGCGCACAGTAGGGGCTCAAAGACCCCAATGGCTGATAATTGAACATATTTTCACTGTTGTAAAAGTTGTAAAATTATTTCTCTTCACTTCTCTTCACTTCTCTTCACTTCTCTTCTCTTTTTATTGCATACGAATGGATAACAAAATTTTATTATACATTCAATCCTATGACTG